>APFE031017481.1:3395-85522 GCA_000404065.3 Pinus taeda
CTTTATCCACTAACAGATCCTCCATCTTGAGTTTCCACAACTCAAAACTCTGACCATTGAACTTCTCAATCTCTATCTTTCCGCTGCTCGCCATCTTCTTTCATCACCAGAATCAATCTCACAGATCTCCCACTGAACAGGGTCTACCACAGGCTCGAGCGAAACCCCTCAACAACAAAGGCGTCCCCTTGAAGCCAAAACAGCTCTGATACCAAATGTAGGTTTTAATCCCGTACAGAAATTACCTGCATACGAATTCTAAATAACAGAAAAATAAACAATGCAAGAGCATAACACATAAAACACATATACACAAAGATTTCCCACTGGATCTCAAAACCAAGACTACCAGCTTGATTTTTCATTATATTCCTTTCAATGTTACAATACATATTTATACATGTGGAAGCATCCAATACCATGGACCGAAAACCATCGCGTCCAAAACCATGGACCGAAAACCATAGGTAGGTTCGCCCAACCTAATATAGGGTCCAAAAAAAAATTTTCTCGTGGCGCTGCCCAGAACACCGTAGAGGGGGGCTACCTGCCCCCCTCAAACCCCCCAGAGAGGGGGGACTGCCGCCCCCCGCTGCGCAATCGACGCAATGAAGGGGGGGCTCTGCCCCCCCTCTAACCCCCCGGTTTACTACGTAGGTTAGTCATGGAAAGAATATAACACAACCCAACAGGCGAATTGGAAAAACCTTCAGAAGAAACAAAGCTTCAAGCTCTGGGTACAGTCTTCTATTTGGATCTCCTGATAGCAATGATGAAGGGATTTTTTAAAGATCATCGCAAAGTGCACTACAGATCGTGAGCCAAGGTATCTTGGGGATAGCCCACCCATCCACTCCACCTCCACATCAGCCATTCAATATGGCGAATACCAAGAAGATGTCGGTATTTAAAGGGGTAGGGAGAGAAGAGCTCGAGCAATTCTAGTTCATTGCAGATGCTATGTGGAAAGCACAGCAGATCACAGATGATAACATAAAGAAAGCACAGTTGGTCATGACATTACAGGATAGAGCGTTGACATGGTACATAAATTTTTTCTTTGATAGCCTCACCATGACCATGGTAGAGACTCAACAGGCATTGAATAGAGAATTTAGAAAGCCTAAATCTGAGGCACAGTCGGTGACTGATTTCAAAGAGATACGACAAGGTTTAAGTGAATCTGCATGGAATTTTGATCAAACATTGAAGTGCTTGATCCAACAGGCCAATATGGTGATGTAAGATTCCCAGTGATTCGAAATGGATACTAAATAAAGAAGAAAAGGTATTACAGACTCATGTGTACGAATGCCTATATTATTTAGTGCAATGGATCGAAAATATTGCAAATAATATAGACAAGGAACAGTCAAAAGACATAATAGACACACACATCAACACAACAAACAATGAACGAGTTCACTAGACTTCCTGGCTACATCTCCTGGTCCAGCTTTCAATGTTGACCTATATATTAAGTCTTCAAGAACAGATTATTACAAGAGTGAGCTCAAAAAAAGAGTATCAACCAATAGTGACATCAAAGAGGGATCTGCCCAAAAACCTCGAGTCTAAAAGAGTGCATAGACTCTCCCTCTGTCCTATTCCTCTATTCAATCTGCCTTAATATAACTGACCGACTATATTTCTATGACTATCTTCAACTAACTTCCCCCCATTCTCTGTTCTACCATTGGATGGCTTTTAAGCCTTTCGACGTTGTCTATTCACCTCCATTTCGGGCTCTCTAGCTCTTGGCACTGTCCCTTCATCTCCTTGCTAAGCGTTTAAATGATCATTGTAAAATGCTTAAGGCACAAGGAAGCTATTTACAAATGAAAGTATCTTTGGGCGCCCGTGAAAATCTATGAAAATAAAATTTTCATTTACACAGAGAAATATCGTTGATCTACCTTCGATCCGACGGTTCGCATCCAACCCGAAACATCAAGTAGTCCGCTCAATATCCACCGTTGATCCACGATCTCCAATCCAATGACTGTCAACCATTTCAGGTGGTCTACTTGCATGGAGATTACCCACCCTAAAAAGCAGTTTTCTCTCTCCTGCAGCGTGCTATGTGTCAACTGGTGTATGGAATTGGGTGAAGCCCTTCCAATATCACTTACCACCTGAAGCCCGCTTGAAATACCACTTACCACGAAACTCAAATCCTTCACTATTTTATTTCATAACTCCTTCGGGTCCATTGAAAGCCTTCCACCTGTGTTAAGTCCTTCCTTTAGGAATCTACGATGAGATATCTGTAATCTCCACCATTGATCTGTGTGCTTGATCAACAGTCAACGTTGTGTCACCGATCGCAGTCACATTTCCCTTAGGCCCCCCTCTGATATACTCCGCTGGCCTCTCTGCCAATGCGATATCGCCGATTTGATCTAGGCCGTTGATCTGGCTGATCCAACGGCTCCTGTGCAATGAGACTTTATGTTCTACTTAGCTCTGTTTTCTACCATTCCTAGTGTTTTTATTCTGCGATAGTGTTTTCTGATAGTATAAATATATGAAGACTTAGACTTAGAGGTTTGATACAAGATCCATTTTGGATCACGCCTTTCCACTGAAATGCTTTTGGACCATCAAAGGTTGGTTTTAGGCATCGATCAAGTTAGGATACAATTCCCTCACGTCCAATTTCTATCCATCATGTCTTGGTTGGATTTGAACCTTTAGTCCTACTCTCAGGTACTTGAAATCCCCTTGACACATAGTTCTTATCTTCCTGTCCAGAATTGTGTCCTCCTGTAACTCATTGAGATACTTAGGCAACAAATCCCCAATAGAAGGCAACTGACTTTGCTCTTTAGGATCTTGAATCAATGAAGGTTCATACAGTCTCAAGTTTTCTGCATTAACGACTGAATAGATCTGCATATAAGCTGGCAAATCAAGGCAAAAATCATTTTCACCAATTTTATCAAGTATCTTGAAAGTTCCATACCTTATTGGTTTTAGCTTCTTACCTTCACCTTGCATTCTGTCTTTGTTGATGTATAGCTAGACTTTATCACCAACTTGAAAACTATGTTCAGCTTGATTCTTGTCATGTCTTGCCTTGTACTTGGCTTGACTTCTTTCCATCTGTTCCTGTACTGCCTAGTGAATTTCCTGGATTTGTTCAATGAACTTGGTTACTTTTTCCACATCACTGTGTCCATCAACTGCTATGTCTTTACCAAAGAAAAAATCCAAGGGAGACTTTGGTATAAAACCAAAACAAGTCTCAAAAGGAGATCTCTGAGTAGAAGAGTGCTTGGCACGGTTGTAAGCATGCTACACATAGCACAAATGCTCATCCCAAAGCTTGGGATGCTTGCTGCAATAGCCTCTGGGCAACTGGATCACTGTCCTATTGACCACTTTTGTCTGACCATCTGTTTTGTGGATGAAATGTTGTGCTCTTCTTCAACTTGGTGTCCATCAACTCCTATAGATTTGACCAAAAATTCCCAACAAATTGAGAATCTCGATCAGATACAATAGAAGTGGGTAACCAAAAATGAACCCATACATTCCGAAAGAACAACTTGGTTGTCTGTTCAGCTGTAACTTGCTTGTTACATGGTATTAAGATACACATTTTACTAAACATGTCCACAACAACATACAAATAATCATGACCTTTCCTAGACTTTGGCAATCCCCCAACAAAATCAATGGAAACACTTTCCCAAGGATGAGAAGGAATTGGAAGTGGAGTGTACAAGACTAATTTCCTATTATTGGGCTTGCTTGTAGCACACATTGTACATCCTTTGATATATCTAGAAACTGTCTCATGCATTCTTGGCCAATAACAAAACCTTTGCAATTGTGCAACTGTTTTACTTACGCCAAAATGACCTGATAGGAGAGAAGTATGTGCTTCTCGAATTATGTTAACTCTTTTAGTTTGTGGAATGGATAACTTTCCCAAATGATATAAGAGTTGGTCCTTTACATAATAATCCAATTCTTCTACTTGCTTTCCATGACTTAAAGTTGCATATACATCTTTAAATCTACATCTTGAGCATATTGTTCAATGTAACTTTGATGCATTACTGAGTTATGCTTAAGTATAGTTGATGCATTTATGATTGGTCTTGATAACATGTCTGCAACCTTATTGTGTATGCCCTTCTTATATCTGATGAAAAGATGAAATTGTTGTAGAAAACGCATCCACCTATAATATATTGATTGTTGCAATTTAGTTTGTGAGTGCAACTATTGAAGTGGTTGATGATCTGTATGTATGATTGTTTCTTTACCCATTAGGTAATGTTTCCAATTTTTCACACTTTGTACTAATGCATACAATTCTTTATCATATGTGGGATAATTAAATACTACAGAAGTAAATGTCTCAGAATGATAGCATATGGGTTTTCCATGTTGCATAAACACTGCTCGCACGGCATAGTCACTGGCATCTGTCTCAATCTCGAATGGATGTTGAAGATCTAGAAGTGCTATTACTAGTGTTGTACTAATTTTCTCTTTTAAGGTGTCGAAGGTTTTCTGTTGTTTTCCTCCCCACTTAAACACCTATTTGAATCCTGTTAAAGCATGTAATGGAGCTGCAACCAAAGAAAAGTTAGCAATAAAATTTCTCCACTATTGTGTTGCCCCTAGGAAACTCCTGACCTCTGTAGCAGATTTGGGTTTAGGCCAGTTCACAATGACTTCAACCTTAGATGGATCTATCTTCAATTCACCACCCCTACAATATAACCCAGGTAATTTAAAGATGTTCTGCCAAATTCAAATTTTGACAGTTTTACATAGAGATTTTCTCTTTTTAAAACATCTAAAGTTTGCTTCACATGCTTTACATGGTCTTCCCATGTCTTACTAAAAACAAGAATTTCATCTAAATAAACAATTACAAATTCATCAATAAATGGTTTGAGTACATCATTCATAACTCTCATAAATGTAGCAGGAGCATTAGTTAAGCCAAAAGGCATAACCAGCCATTCATACAGTCCTTGCTTTGTCTTGAAAGTAGTCTTCCAGGCATCCTGTTCTGCAACCCTAACCTGATGATAACCACTTTGCAAGTCTAACTTAGAAAAGTAAACTGCTTCTTTCAGTTGATCTAATAAATTATCGATACAAGGAAGAGGATAATGATTCTTGATCGTTATTTTATTTAGCGCTCTATAATCAATGCACATTCTCCACGAACCATCTTTCTTTCTCACCAGCACAATTGGAGATCCACATGGTGATGTTCTTGGTCATATAAACCCTTTATCGAGCAACTCCTGTATCTTCTTCTTTATCTCTGCATTCTCTAAAGTTGACAACCTGTACATTCCAATGTTAGGTAATGGAGCATCTTGCTGCAAATAAATATCATGTACTATTTCTCGCTTGGGTGGTAGACCTTTTGGTTCTTTAAATAGAACATCATACTATGAACTTTAACTAAATCAGCTTTCTGTTTAGAATCACAGCCTTCAAATGCATTGGATTTTTCAGGATCATTTGCCTTTACAGCCATTAGTAAAAATTGCTTACTTGAATTCACAATTCTTTTCATCTGCCCTGAGTTTATGAGAGAATAGTTACCTTTGAGTTTATGAGCTCTTATAATGTATTCTATTCCATCTTTATTGAGTTGATACTTATTCTCATCTCTATAGAAAATAGCTTTCCTATCATACAAGGATGGACTTCCCAAAACAATACCACATATATCCAATGGAACTATATCTAATTCAACCTCATCTACAAATGTTGATCCAATAGCAAACCTACGTTTACATTGTCTCGTTACTTGTAGCTTTGTTTTATCACACACCCAACCTAATGGATATGGCTTCTCATGAGGTTTTGATTGTAATCCCAACTTCTTTACAATTGTTTCAGAAATCAAATTTACTTGTGATCCACTATCAAATAAAGTATCAATCTTATTGTGATTGGAGATTACTCTAATATGAAAAAGCTCATTTCTTTCCCTCTCGTTATTTTCATTGTCAAAAAATTGTGAAGAATTACTTGTGGATGCTTCAAAATATTTACCTTTAATACCTGTGGTTGTAACTGTTGTTTCATCGCTTGAATCTGATCCCAAGTCTTGTTGAATAGTAGCAGCATTCTTCTTCTCCTTTCCACCGAACTTCTTAGGTTTCCATTCTGGATGCAAAAACCAATAGTGTGCCTCATCATTTCCTTCTTTATTGCAATGAGTGCATGAAACTTTATCCTTCTTTACAGTGTTTTCTTTCCTCTCCTTCCATTTCAGTTTCTTCTTTTCCTTGCTCTTGCTTACAGAATATTTAGATGATTTCCCAATCTCTGGGTTTACATTCTTACCTCTAGCTTCTAGATGTGTGGCTTGAACTGATACATCATAAGCTAGTGGGATTAAACATGAGAATAGTATGATTTAAATAGCTATGAAGACCACCTATATACTTCAATAAAGTCTTAGGTGAATCTAATGATATACCTAGAGTTAAAGCTATTTTCCTGAGTTCCTGAGTATAACATTGTACACTTTGACCCTTCAATTGATGAATAGTTTGCCAACTCATCATTACCTGTTGCATGTAAGCTAAAGGATAGAATTGCTTTTTGATGGCAGAAACAAATTCATTCTAGGTAGAAATAATTTTACCATGTTTTTGCAAATCATCTTGTGTCTTTCCTTCCCACCATACTAGTGCATTTCCTCCAAGTCGAAGGCTAGCCAGCTAAATCTTCTTCCTTTTTGAATCAACGTTTTGTACCCTACAATATACATCAATTTGTCTTATCCAATTATCTATCTTTTCTGCATTGAGTTCTCCATCATAAATTGGAAAATCAAACTTCAAATCTAATTTGATTAAGGAAGTTTTCTTCTTCTTCTTAGAAGAGCTAGTGTTATGCGAAGAAGATGATGAGGATGATGAAGGTGATGATGGAGGAGATGGTGGAGGAGGCATTTCCCCTTTTCCTTTGCCTTCTGGAGGGGCAACTAGAAAAGGTTCCTCTACTCCTTTATCTGGTTTGGGTGTTGCAGTGCTTTCACCTCGACCCTTCTTAAACTCCTGATACATCTCTTCCACCATAGCTCAGATTGTCATAAAACTTTCTATAAATTGAGATTATGATCCTAATGGAGCTTCTTCTGCCATTCTCCTCTGAGAAAAAGATTCTTCCAATCTCTAGATTAGCCTCAACAAGTTCTCCTTCTCCTAGTCTGAGCTTTAGTCTAGTTAGCATTCAACATCCAACACAAGCTTTTCTAACCTTAACAAAACCAAAACCAAACTCTCTGATACCACTTGATTTGAAATGGATACTAAATCAAGAAGAAAAGATATTATAGACTCATGTGCAGGAATTCCTATATTATTTAGTGCAACGGATCGAAAAGATTGCGAATAATATAGATAAGGAACAGTTAGAAAACATAATAGACACACACATTAACACATCAAATAATGAAGGAGTTCAACAGACTTCCTGGCTACGTCTCCTAGTCCATCTTTTAGTTTCGACCTCTATATTAAGTCTTCAAGAACAAATTATTAGAAGAGTGAGCTCAAAAACAGAGTCTCAACCAATAGTGACATCAAAGAGGGATCTGCTTGAAAACCTCAAGTCTAAACGAGTGCACAGACTATCCCTCTGTCTTGTTCCTCTATTCAATCTGCCTCAATCTGACTGACTGACTGTCTTTCTGTGACTATCTTCATCTAACTTCCCCTCGTTCTTTGTTCTACCATTGGATGGCTTTTAAGCCTTCTGGTGTTGTCTGTTCGCCTCCATTTCGGGCTCTCTACCTCTCGACACTGTCCTTCATCTCCCTGCTGATTGTTTAAACGATCATTGTAAAGCACTTAAGGCACAGGGCAGCTTCTACAAATGGAAGGATCTTTGGGCATGAGTGAAAATCCCCAAAAATAAAATCTTCGTTTACACAGAGAAATACCGTTGATATGCCTTTGATCCAACGGTTCGAATCTAACTTGAAACATCAAGTAGTCCACTCAATCTCCACCATTGATCCATGATCTCCAATCCAACGGCTGTCAGCCATTTCGGGTGGCCTACTTGCATGAAGATTACCTGCCCGAAAAAGCAGTTTTCTCTCTCCTGCGATGTGCTACGTGTCGGCTGGTGTATGGAATCTGGTGAAGCCCTTCCAATACCACTTACCACCTGAAGCCCACTCAAAATACGCTTACCATAGAACTCAAATCCTTCATTGTTTTATTTCATAACTCCCTTGGGTCCGCTAAAAGCCTTCCGCCTGTGTTAAGTCCTTCGTTTAGGAATCCGCAATGTGATGTCTATAATCTCCGTCATTGATATGCACGCTCGATCAATGGTCCACGTTGTGTCGCTGATCGCAGTTGCATTTCCCTTAGGGCCGCCTCTGATATACTCCATTGGCCTCTCCGCCAATGTGATATCACCGATTTGATCTAGGCCATTGATCTGGCCGATCCGACGGCTCTTGTGAAATGAGGCTTTACGTTCTGCTTAGCTCTGTTTTCCACCATTCTTAGTGTTTTTCTTCTATGATAGTGTTTTCCAATAGTATATATATATATATGAATACTTAGAGCTATAGGTTTGATACAAGATCCATTTTGGATCACCTAGCATAGGGACTAGTATATCGTGTCTCTCTTACTGCACCTATGGTTGCCTCTATCACAACAAAAGATCGGAACACAAGCAGAGGTTGTAGAGATCGCGATGAGGTTGGAAGCCTTACCAGTTTGGGATAAAAGAATTGGAGTACAATAAATTCAATCGTAGCTGGTAAGCCTGCACATGGAATTTCAAAGCTTTAAAATTGGAAAAGAAGTGCAAGCCGAGGTGCGCGCTAAAGTATGGTGCCCAAAATATAAATACAATGGTCATGATAAGGATCACTACCCTATCTATCAAAATTATTTAATCGGAGGACGTATTGTACCATTGAAACCTGAAAACACAGCAGGACCAAGCACTGGAGCCCTTTTATGGTGCACTATCTGTCAGATAGGTGGAATACATGTTATTGGTAACTGTCACCTATTGCAAAAATTTATTCAAACTCCACAACAAGTGTTATGTATGTTCTATAAATTGGTCGGTCATGATGAGCAAAGTTTTAGGAGCTATGATTTAATGATGGATTAGACCCCTACATACACAATGTAGGCAGAGAATTGGCCTCAGGATTAGGGTGCGAGTGTAGCGCATAGAGGATTATAGATTCACAGATGAGGAAGAGGAGGAGGGGCTAGCAGAGGTCATGGACAAATAATTTTCTATAACTGTGGTGAAGAAGGACACTTTACACGTGAATGCCATAACCCCATGCACCCATCTTGTCAGTATTGTACACAGTTTGATTGTGTAATAGAATATTTCTTGGTGCTAATCACTAAGATGCAAGAGAAAAAGGCACCTCAAACTATGCAAAACATACAGATGATGAGGGTGGAGCCTCACAAGGAAGACCATAGCATCAATATAGTGACACGAAGTGGCATTGCCATAGGAGAGAATAAAAGGAAGTAGCTAGAGGCTAAAGGTTGGGTGTGTAAGGCTACTGAGAAAGAAGTGGAATTTGACCTTAATAGATCTAAAGATAATTTCATGGAATCCAAAAAGAACTTCATTGAGGCCTCCACCTTAAGAAGTCAAGAGAAATTGCCTGAGAATGGTGTAGCACAGGATCTAGACCCCTCACTATTAGATACTTTTATGAAACCTTGTATGAAGTTGCTACGCGGTAAGAAGGTAGTCGAAGGGCTCCAAGAGCTAATTGACAATTGTGAAAATAAAGACAAGACCCCTCCTGAACAACGCACCATAAGAAAACTAGATAAGCATAAGAAGAGAATAGGGCACGAAATGAGGCTGACCGCGCAGATTGGAGAATATGAATGGATCAACTCATCTTGGATCTGGAGTCTGATGCAAATTTACTTCCTAAACATACATGGGAAAGGATGGGGAGACCTGTGCTACAATGGTATCTTATTTATCTGTGCATGGCTAATCAATAGAATATTATTTTGATGGGGCACTTATATGGAGTAATGGTAGATATTGAGGGTGCAAGCACTCTGGCTAAATTTAGGGTCATTGAAATAGTGTATGATAGTAACCCTTACCCTGCACTACTGGGAATTGACTGGGATTTCAAGACGGATGCAGTGATCAACCTAAAAAAATGGAATATGACATTTGAGAAGAAGAGACTCAAGGTAATTGTACCACTGGATCCTGCTGAGGGAGTGCACAATACTGAACTTATTCATGACTTTGTGGAGGATGATGATGGTCTAGACCAGATATACAAGATCGCGGTGTGAGATGAAGTTTGGATCAATCCTACGACCAATGGGTGAATTACGTGGGATAGGGACAGTTCTTGTACCCTAGACTTGGATGATGAGTTCGAGCATTGGCAGAATAGGTTGCATGAGGTCTCTACACTATGTTGCAATAAGATGATGAAATCATTGAGGTGTGTAGCCTAAGAGGTAAGTAATCTCTTGCATTACGATGGATTGAATGATGTTATCTTATTTTTGGATCAGTTTTCAAAGGATGTGCCAGAAGATCATAGGTTCGAAGAACTTGATCTGGAACTGCACGCTACGCCTGCACGTTGGTGGGGTACGCACAAGCATAGATTTGTTGATTGGAAATAATATAATGGATGATGAAGCTCAGGATTGGATATGCTAACACACGAATGACTGAAAAGTATAATGGGAAGGATGATCGACGCGAACACTTGGTGCAGTGGACTAAAGCTTGGGGAGAAGAACCTCAAATGGAGTGGGTACATGTCTTTTTTCATACCTTAGATACTATCCCTATGAACTGGTATCTAGAAATAGAGTTGTGCCATAGAACAATTGACTGGGATATCTTGAGGGAAATTTTCTTATTAACTTTTAGCTTTGAGGATGGGTTTCAGTGCATTGATGAAGCACTCCAGGAGATAAAGGCCACAATCTTCAGAAAACCTAAGGAGTCAGTAGAATCGACTCGGTTGGATTGGAATACCCAGTTGCACCATGCGTTGGAGTGATACAATGTGATGGCTGAAGAAGATGAGGAGAATCCACAAAATACCATTATTCCAGAGATCGAAGGTCACCATGAGGTTGAAGGACCTAAGACAGGGAACCTTGATATAACAAAGACATTGAAAACTAGGCAAGTAAATATTGGATCTGATGCAGAACCTAAGTTCGCAAAGGTAGGGGACTATTAGGAAGAAGACACAGTCGATAAGGTTGCATAACTATTGCACGAATACCAGGATCTATTCCCAACTAAGTTCTCGGATCTAAAGTGTATTATAGGAGATTTGTGTGTAATGAAAATTACTCTGAAACCTAACACGAGGCCCGTAAAGCAGAGACCTTACCAGCTCAATCCGAAGTATAAATAAAAGGTGCACAAAGAACTGGACAAAATTATAAAGGCCAGGATTGTTGAGCCAATAGAAGAATTCAATTGGGTGAGCCCAATGGTTGTCCAGGAAAAGAAACAACAAGGCGAAATCAGGATATGCTTAGATCTAAGAAAGCTTAATGATGCATGTGCTCATGACCCATTTCCAACACCATTTACGAATGAGATCTTGGATAATGTTGGAGGCCAGGAAGCATATTTGTTCACTGATGGATTCTCAAGATACCATCAAATTAATATCACACCGGAGGATAGCAGCAAGATGACATTCGCGTCGATACACAGTGATGCCATTCTAGCTAAAGAATGTGCTTGCGATCTTCTCCAGAGTAGTAATTGTGTCATTTAAAGAGTTTATTAATAAATTCTTGGAGGTATATTTTGATGATTGGACTGTGTTCGGATTGGTGAAGCCCCATGTTGCAAGTATGCGCCTTTTGTTGGATACATGTCGAAGATACCAGATTGTGCTGAACTTGAAGAAATGTATATTCTGTGTGCCTTTTGGGATTTTGCTAGGCCATGTCACATGTAAGTAGGGATTGATGGTGGACCCTACAAAGATTGTTGTGATTGTTAATTTAGAGGCTCCAAAGAATGTCAAGCATATGCATGCAATGATAGGCCATATGGGTTACTATAGGAAGTTTATCAAATCTTATGCCCAAATAACCGCACCAATGGATAATTTATTAAAGAAGGATGCGAATTTTTAGTGGGATGAAGAGCGCCAACATAGTCTTGATGTGTTAAAGGACAAGATGGTGACTATGCCCATCTTAGTATTTTTGAATTGGAAGAAATAATTCCATGTTCACATGGATGCCTCATGTCTTGCGTTGGGTGCAGTATTGACCCGGCTTGGCGAAGGTGATATTGATCATCCAATAGCCTTTGAAAGTAGAAAATTGTCGAAGGCCGAGAATAATTATTCTACTACAAAGTGTGAAGGATTGGAAATGGTCTACGCATTGCAGAAGTTTCACCATTACATGTTCGATGCACATTTTAAAATGTACACAGATCACTTCGCTCTCAAGTACCTGGTCAACAAGCCTGTGTTCGGGGGGGATATCTATAGGTGGTTTTTGTTGTTTCAAGAGTATGACTTTGAAGTGATAGTAAAGCCTGGGTGGTTGAATGTAGGACCAGATCATCTATCTAGAAACAAGATAGGTGAAGAGCCAACTAATTTGGATGAAGGATTTCCGGATGCACAACTCTTTACTGTGCATGTTGTGGATGACCATTTTGCTGATATCATCCAATTCTTGACCACAAGTACAATACTAGAAGTCTATTCTATGCAACAGAAAAAGGAATTGGTGGTTCGTGAAACTGATTTTTCTGTCATAGCTAGACATTTTCATAAGATGGGTATAGATGAGATACTATGCCGATATGTTCCAGAGTTTGAATGAGCTAGCATCCTCTTCGAAGCACATGGAGGAGTAGCAGGAGGACATTATGCAAGTAGAGAAATTGTGTAGAAGATTCTACACACAGGGCTATGGTGGTTGGCACTGTATAAAGATTCTAAGGAATTCTGTAGGGCATGTGATGCTTATCAGAGGACGGGAAAGCCATCATGAAGGGACGAATTGCCTTTAAACCCACAGGTTTCATTGCATGTGTTTGACAAGTGAGAAATTGAATTTATAGGTTTGATACAACCACCAAGAAATAACATAGGCCCGCGGTACATCATTACTACGACAGAGTATTTAACAAGATGGGTAGAAGCACAGTGAGTGAAAGATTGTAGTGTTGCTATAGCTGCAAAGTTCCTCTTTGAATTTGTCTTGACATGGTTTGGGTGCCCTAAAATATTGATGAGTGATAGGGGTATGCATTTCCTAAATGAAACAATTAACGTGATGCTCAAATAATTCCATGTTTACCATTAAAAGAGTATTCCCTATCATCCCTAAGCCAATGGTACAGTGGAAGCGTTCAACAAAATCTTGTAGAATGCATTGACAAAGGTTTGTCATGTGAAGAGAAATTATTGGGATGTACACATACCAGCAGTCCTATGGGCATATAGGACAACGTGTAAGAAATTGATAGGCTAAACTCTGTTTAGGTTGGTCTATGGGATTGAGGCAGTAATGCCCATGGAGTATATTGTGCCAAGCCTACGCATTGCAACTTTGACAGAGATGGTGGATCGTGAGACCATGGAGGAATGCCTTGCGCAGTTTCTTGAATTGGAAGAAGACCACATTTTAGCAAGATTTCACCAACAAGTGAAAAAAGAGTGCGAGAAGACCTGTCATGATTGAAATATTCAGTTGCGCACTTTCAAGGTGAATGACTTGGTCTTGATCTATGATAGTAATTTCACAAAATTCCCTGGAAAGTTCCAAATGCACTGGTTGCAACCATATATTGTTAAGGAAATTACAGATGGAGGTGCAGTTTAGCTCATGAAGTTGAATGGAGAAATTTTTCCCAGAAGAGTCAATGGAAGTCATTTGAAGATGTACACAGGGGATCCTACCCCTGTGAAGTGACTACATGGTAGCAGGACATTCTTAGAACTCTAGGCAGCTGCAAGGGAGAGAAGTATTATAAGCTACAATTCTCAAAGAAGACGAAAGCGAAGTAAGGGGCCTACATGACAGAGGCAAGGGATGCGATAAATAAGTTGTGCCGAACAAGCTATGACGTGGGAGTTGGTGTCACATAGCAAGGTCCAAAAATAGCCATTGAGGACACTGTTCATGATTGGATGGAAAAAATATCGTTAGGAGTGGGTAGGCGACATTTATGGAGAAAATATTTGGAAATATGCCACCAAAAATTCATTTATGATCATAAATTGGAGGGAACGGTCAGATTCGAATTTAAAATCACCTATAAATATGGCATGTTGGCCTATAGTAGAACACTTTTCCTTCTGAAAATTATTTGTGAGCTCTGTTGTATTAAGCATATGAAACAAGAAAATTGGGTGGATCTGATTTCACGACCGTCATTTTTAAATCTACCTGAGTGGAACCATAAAATTATCCTTGAGATAATTTCCATTGAAGCCACAATTTCTGAATCCGTTGTCTCTCGAGATGCGGCCCCTAAAATTATGTCAATGGAAGCTATTCCATCTATACCTACAGTGTCAAGGTCACCTAGCCAAATCCATCTACTACTAAGGAAAAGCATAATAAAACCCAAGTTGTTTCAGTAATTCATTAACTTAGGAAGATTCTGACAGAGGTTTGACAAAAAGGAAAGATGGATAAGTCTGAGTAACCCCATGAACCCTTGGAGTTGGACAAAGAAGAAATCAGTGAAGGAGTTGAAGAGCTGGATGCTGATAAGGGAGAGCCTCTCACTAGGCTCCTGAACTATATCCCTCTGCGAAAAGGGAAAGTGAAGGTGCCAAATGATCCCGATAGTGCGAAGTTCATGATCTCTACACCGTTATTTCCGGAGAAGGTGCCATATGAAGGAAAGCTCTTAGCACGCATCCCTACACTAAAAATGGAGGATTGGGATCTAGCTAATCAGGAGAAATTTCCACATTTGGCCACAAACAAATACATGACCAAAATCTATGAAAAAACTTGGGTCACGAGGCTGGAACCAATGAAGTGGGTTGCAGGGGGTAGGCCAGGTTTTTGCATATGCTGTGTGTGCCACACTTCAGCAGGACAACTATCAATAGTATGTGTGTGTTCCAATTTCTCACACTGGTACATGACGATTGTTTATGGTTAGGCAAACCCATCCCTGATCTGAAAGGATCATGTGTTAAATTGAAGTAGAATTGATTAATGCCAACAATAAAACGAATGTTAACTTAAAGTGCTTTAACTGTGAGAATTTATTGAAAAGGGATGAATTGACGACAGTATCAAAACATAAGCAAGATGTAAACAGAAGTGAAAAGCGACAAAATTACACCGATACCAAATAGAAAGATTCATTACGAAATTCGTCCCTGATGGACTACGTCTCCGAGTCTGATTTAAATATGGGCAACCGCTTTATTAGGATTGAATCTGAGGAGGTCAATTACACAGCAAACTAACCAGATTGATCATGCACACAGACACTTCTGGTCACTGTCACAATAAATCTCTCTGAATTATCTTTCCAACGCCTGTCAAGGTTCCCAATTTTGATTGTGGATGCTCTCGTAACATTGAAAACAGATCATCCTATGTTCCCAAGAATCTACATACAAAACTCTAAAACCACTCTATCCTATTCAATGAACCAAACTTTGGCTTGATAACCCTGCAAATACACTCTAACATCCTCAGGTTGCGTTTAGGAGTGAATGAACTGAATTTAGGGTTGGTTTAGGGTTTGTTGAAAGGTTTTTACGTCACTTAATGACATTTGGCACCTTAGGTGTATTAAAATATCAAATTTCCGAACAAAAACCCACCTGCAACCTTATAATAACCTGAAAACCGTTAGTCGTTTGCTAATCGGGCGAAGGAGGAGATAGGACATGTGAACATCATTTAACTAACTCGTGGTTATAGCTCTGGAAGTTCCGCTTCCTGCTGGCCGAAACGGTGACAGTTGGCAGTTAATCTGGCCCATTCACATGTCGATAGTTCCAAAGAATGTTTCAGTGCTATATTTAATACGGTGGTTTCGAAACCGTTGTGGCTATCTCCACCACTCACATGACCACGATTATGTGGATTTAGTTACCCCAATGGTTATCCTGACATATCCACTGTAGTCTACCCATAGTGTTGTTCACATGCCTCATTTCCAATGTGGCTAGGGTTAAGTCCTCCAGTTTAGGGACTGCAGTTAACCTGACAGCGCTCATGTGAATGAGGCTAATGGTTCCGACGTAGTTAAGCAGTGGTTAGGTGTTGTTTTATGTTTTTAAACATAGTTTTGAAATGTATTATGTTTATTACATAGTTTGGTTTATGTAACATGGTCCCAGAGGTTTGACACCAAGGGTTAATGCCTTTTTTTTTATTTGTAATGTTTGGTTTAGGTATAGGTTAGGTTTTAGCATAGGTTTAGGTGTTTTAGGTTTGAATTACATGTTTTTCACCATAGCTTTTTAAGGCTAGGTTTTAGTCATAAGGTTTTAGCCTTTACATCAAAAATCCATTTGCAACCAATTGTCACAAAGTGACATTCAAACCCACATGACGATAACCATGGACCAAAATTGACGAGAAAACCCTGTCGGAGCTAACGAAGAACATGAGTCGACAACCAAACCCTAGAAAAACTGACGACAATCACATGTCAACAACCAGGTACAAAACCCTATCCTTCTAACACCATGAAAACCATTGACATCACTGGACAACCTGAACCATAAACATCACTGTCAAATCTGAAGACACCAGACACTGAATGCTGATGACGAAACTGAACCTGTTCAACTAATCTGACAATATCCTCTTGGATCAATCCTCTCCACTTGAAAGCTTTTGGACCACAAAAGTTTGACTTAAGCATAAATTAAATGAGGGTAGAGCTCCCTCACTTTCCACCTTGCCCTGATGATGTACCAATACATTCAATCAATCACCTAAAAGTGATGACCTTAATGATGTTGATCATGGCACATTTTGAATTTGTGAACTGTTCCATCCATCTGCAGTATGCTCAACATGTGAAGATGGTCAAACAACTTGTTATGAACATGACAATTAACTTTATTTCCATGAAATACCATGAATTAGTGATTCATAAACATCTTTGAAAAGAGTATCTACAGGATATTGTCCAATACCATTGACATGTATTAATAATCTATTTTGTGGAATGGTATAAACATTCAAAGACATTCTTGACATCAAACCAACTACTTTATTTGATATACTTTCCTGATTCTTGATTACTAAGTGACCTTGCTACAATAAACCCATCAAACTGTAATATGAAAACTACTACAACTTAGTTTTATTTTGAAAGTATTGAAATAGTTGTTGATTTATTTGAATCACTGTTTCCTTATTCATGAAATGATGTTTCCATTGATTAACACTTTCCCCTGATGTACAAGTTTCCCTTAGATGTTTTGGATACTTTGACACTGCTTTAGAAAAGGATTTGATACAAAAACAAATAGGCTTCCTCTCCACTTGAAAAGAGGCTTCCAAACTGTTTGAAACATGAAATGGTGACACGATACAAGAGAAATTTAACACTAACTTTCCCCAATACTGATCTGCATCCATGTAACTTATAACTTCCAAACTTGGACTGAATTGATTCATTCTAACATTAGGAAGAGGAGCTTTAGGCATCAACTGTAATTCATGTTGTATTCCCTGCTTATGAGTAAGATGTTTAGTTTATTTAAATAGAACTGTAAAATCTTCTACCTCTTCGATCAAACTATCTTTAACCCGGGACTCATAACTTGAACAAACATCATGTCTACCCTTATGTTGTTTTTATACACACATGATTACAAATCTCTTATTTGAAATTATTAATCACTTCATCTAATTAGCAACAACTAAATTCAAGTGATTTTTACTTTCATGTGCACTAACAATAAATTCAACCCCATCTTTCTTAAGGTGATATTTATGCTCTCTTCTATAAAAAACTGCATCACAATCATAAAGATAAGGACTTCCTAAGATAACTCCACATATGTCTACTGGAACCACATCTAATTCCACTTCATCAATGTAATTAGGTGTAATAGAAAATCTTAATCGACACTATTTTGTGACTTTTATTTGAGTTGATTTATTTAGCCATCCTAATGGGTAAGGTCTTGGATGATTTCATGTCTCCAAACCCAAGTTCTTAACTAAATATTCAGATATTAAATTTTCCTGTGATCCACTGTCAAACAGTGTATCTATCTTTGTGTGCTTAGAATTTATCCTTATGTTAAATAATTCAACTCTTTTATCCTCATTTGAAGGATTTATGTTTGAAGAATATGCAATAGTATTCAAACTTGAACCAGTGTCAGAAGTTTTACCTGTCGTAACTATGGCAATTATCCTCCTTTCATCACCCGAATTGGAACCTAGATCTTGTTGGAATGCTGCAATTGCCTTCTTTTCATCCTTCTCCTTAAGGAACTTTTTGGGCTTAAGTTCTAGATGAAGTTTCCAACACCTAGATTCATCATGACCGATTCTCTGGCAATGATAACAAGTAGGTATTTCCTTCTGAGCTATCGCTAATTTCTTTCTCTTCAGATTATTCTTCCCTTTACTGTCATTGGAATCTTTGATTTCCAACTCTTTGGATGATTGCGGTGAAAACTTGAATGGTCTACCAACTGATTCAATATGTATGGCTTGACCACACACTTCATAATATCAGGATTAAACATCAATAATATATGTTGCAAATATGAATGTAAGGATTAACATCAATAATATATGTTGCAAATATGAATGTAAACTGTCGATGTATTTTAACAAAGTTTCACGTGTATCCAAAGAAATACCAAGTGCCAATGCTTTCTTTCTGAACACTTGAGTAAACTCTTGAACACTCTTCCCTTTACCTTGCCTCAAATATTGCCAATCAATAATAGCTTGCTGCATGTATCCTAAAGGATAGAATTGTTTCCTAAGAGCTTTTAAAAACTTAGACCATGAAGAGATGAATTTTCATTTATGCTTTACATCTATCTGAGTTTTACTTTCCCACCAGATTAAAGTTGTTCCCCCCATTCTAAGTGTAGCTAACTAAATTTTCATTTTATTGTCAAAAATGTTCTGAATACGACAATACACTTCTAACTGCTTAATCCAGTTATCTAGATTTTCAGGATTCATTTCGCCATCATAAATAGGTAACTCAAATTTTACATCAAGTTTCAAAAGATATGTTTTCTTAGGTTTCTTTTTTGTTTCAGGTTCTACATAGGAAGAAGAAGAAGAAGAAGAAGAAGAAAATGATGAAGATGATGGAGGTGAAGGTGGTTTATCAGCCTTGTCTTTACCTTTGTCCTTCTTCGATGTCTTTGAAGAATAAGATGCATCTCTCGCCCTCTTATCTTCATAAAATTCTCCAAACATCTATTGCATACTCAAGAATGCTTGTTGAAATTGTTCCTCACTCATATTAGTTTCTCGCATTTCACCTGCATCAGATCCTATCGTGGTCGACTTATGAGTGACTGTTCACTTTCCAATATTTGGATAAATCTCCTCGAGGATTCCTTCTCCACGTTATGACTTTGACCTGGTTAACATTCACTAACAAATTCTACAAACACAACCTTCTTTGATACCAAATTATATGATCTGAAAGGATCATGTGTTAAACTGAAGTAGAATTGATTAATGCCAACAGTGAACCGAATGTTAACTTAAAGTGCTTTAACCGTGAGAATCAATTGAAAAGGGATGAGTTTACGATAGTTTTAAAACATAAGCAAGACGTAAACAGAAGTGAAAAGCATAGCAAATACAACATAACCAATAGCAAGATTGATTACGGAGTTCGTCCCTGATGGACTACGTCTCCAGGTCGGCTTTCAAGATGGGGACTACTTTATTAGGATTGAATCCGAGGAGGTCGATTACACAGAAAATTAACAAGACTGATCATTCACGCAGGAACTTTTGGTCACTGTCACAAGAAATCTCTCTAAATTAACTTTCCAACACCTATCATAGTTTCCAATTCTGACTCTGGATGCTCCCGTAACACTGAAAACAAATCAGCCTATTTTCTCCAGAATCTTCATACAAAACTCTAAAACCACTCTATCCTCTTCGATGAACCAAACTCTAGCTTTATAACCCTGGAAATACACTCGAACCTCCTTAGGCTAAGTTTAGGAGTGAATGAGCTGAATTTAGGGTTGGTTTAGGGTTTTCTGAAAGGTTTTTATGTCACTTAATGACATTTGGCACCTTAGGTGTATTAAAATATCAAATTTCCGAACAAAAACCCACTTGCAACCTTATAACAACCTGAAAACTGTTATCTGTTTGCTAACTGGGTGGAGGAGGAGACAGCACATGTGAACACCATTTAACTAACCCGCGGTTATAGCTCCTGGGGTTCCGTTGCCTGTTGGCTAAAACAATGACAATTTGCGGTTAATCCGACCCGTTCACATGTCGATGGTTCCAATGACTATTTCGACGCTATATTTAACCCGAAGGTACTGAAATCGTGGCGGCTATCTCCACCGCTCACATGACCATGTTTATGTGGATTCAGTTACCCTGACAGTTATCCTGACATTTCCGCTGCAGTCTACCCATAGTGTTGTTCACATGCCTCATTGGTAATGCAGTTAGGTTTAAGTCCTGCAGTTTAGGGACTGCAGTTAACCTGACAACGCTCATGTGAATGAGGATAATGGTTCTGACATGGTCAAGACAATAATTAGGTGCTATTTTATGTTTTTAAACATAGTTTTGTAATGTATTATGTTTATTACATAGGTTGGTTTATGTAACATTTTCCAAGAGGTTTGAAACTTAGGGTTAATGCCTTTTTTTGGTTTGTAATGTTTGGTTCAGGTATAGGTTAGGGTTTAGCATAGGTTTAGGTGTTTTAGGTTTGAATTACATTTTTTTCACCATAGCTTCTTAGGGCTAGGTTTTAGTCATAAGGTTTTAGCCTTTACATCGAAAAACCCATTTACAACCATTTGTCACAAAGTGACATTCAAATCCACATGACGATAACCATGGACCAAAATTGACAAGCAAACCCTGTCGAAGCTGACGATGAACATGAGTCAACAACCAAATCTTGGTGGAACTGATGACAATCACATGTCGACAACCAAGTACAAAACCCTATCCTTCAAACACCATGAGAACCATTGACATCACCGGACAACCTGAACCATAAAAATCACTGTCAAAGCTGAAGACTTTGGACACTCAAAGCTGATGATGAAACTGAACCTGTGCAACTGATCTGACAAGATCCTCCTGGATCAATCCCCATAATAGACATGTTGATATATCGAATTACAAAATTTCCCTATCAAGGGGTGGATCCAGCTAAGGAATTTGAAGGGAAGATCAAGGAGAATGAAATCATAGATATAACGAAGAATGAGTTTGACTTGGTAAAGAAGTCACATGGATACTCCTTCCTCTCTATCATAGACAAAGCGTGTAGTTTACCGCTCAGATTTTGGCCAGAAAGGTCATTAGAAAGTGTTGTGCAGACGAGGTTCCGAAGCTAGTTATTTCATTAGAGGCACAATGTGCAAAGGGGTGTAGTACAACTGGGTGCAATACCTCTACAAGGAGTTCCTATTAAATGGTCACGAAACACAAGATGATGGCAAGGTGTTTCATTATGCCTGACTCTTGTTATTAATATCCCTCGTTGCATGGAGACTTTTAGAGGATAGCCAGTTCCCTCTGTAGGATGAGGGTCTTCTAGAGGCAGTGAAGTTCACTTCGATGTGGGAAATGAAGGACCCAGAAACGTTCATGGAAATGAAGGTATTATGGATACTGGTTGAGATGGATCTTCACACCATGATCATCTAGAGGACAAGGTTGTCACCAACATTGTTTGAGCAGTTGCAAGCCTATGTGGAATTCAAAGCTGATTTTCATAATGTATCCATCTGTGCAAGGTGAGATCCTAAAAAGATTTGGCACAAGTTTCCATACCTACTCACAGAGGTTGATGTACAGGAAATTGTGGGGACGTGGCCAGGGGAGTGGTTGCACCCCACAGATCTTAGCATAGGTACCAGTAAAGGAAGAGAAAGCTCCTTCACACAGACGAAAGCTACACAAAAAAAAAGAGGCAGCGCAAGTAGCAACATGGGAGATTTCCGCTAGAAAAAAAAGAAGTTGCTACCAAGGTAGCTGATGCTAAGGCAACTACTGAAAAAGAGTGTGTTGTGAAGGAGGCCACGGTAGAATTCGAGGAGTCTTCTTCTCAACATACTACAAAACAGGAAGGGTCAGTGCAGGAAGGAAGTGGCGGTGAGGAATAGAGCACACCATTTAGGGTCTCAAAATGCCAAACATAGACAACTTCCAAACCCTGGAAAAAACAGAAGTCAGACAAACAAGTGCGCACTGAGCCAATGGTCCTCACAGAGGGGGACCTCGATGAAATTGGGGATAAGGTCTAAGATACAACAACAAAATTATGGAAAAATTTTGAATAGTAGTACAGACAAACACTTGAAAGCATGCAGAAATATCTGCGTGAACTACAAATACAGACCGGTTGGCTGCAAGCGAGCATGGGCCAGAAGAGTGGGGTTCAAGTGAGCCTACAGCAAGCAAGTGAGAGCATGTTGGAAATAGAAAGGACTCTGGACCTCAGATTCATTCCTTTGCCAGAAGGAACATTATGCACAGAGTCAGAAGTAGGTACCAACCAGCTAGGAAAGATTAAAGGCGTGGGTGTAAATTTAGCTGCGCTGCCTATTCAGACCCTCCACGCACTTCATCAGGGGGTCTCGTATGAGCTCCGGATCAGGGATTAGCATGCGCTATCAATGTTCAACAAATTAAAGATGAAGAATGAACATATCCTTGCAGAAAAGGCTCAGGCACTTAAGGAAAAGGAGGAACTCGCAGCGCGAAGCCAGAGCCTTGAGGTGGCAATTACACAGGCGTGTAATACAATTCCAGAAATACACATCCTAGAAGATTTGGTAGTGGTAGCAAAGATTCAGAGGTTGGATGTTGCAGTTCACCTATTTAAGGATGAGATTGGATGAGTTACCTTTGACTTTCAGATGAATATTTCATAATTGCAATTGAAACTGCAACCAACTACTCTGCCAAAAGTCAGGGAGCAACACAGAGTAGCCATCAGAGATAACATGACCACTTTGGATAAAGCAGTCTCAGACTGCAATTGTCTTTTTGAAAGAGTGGTGGAACTATGGACCACCTTGTAGGAGGACTCAAACCTGTAGAGACTTGGCACGGAAATTGGGAGATGTAATAGACATTCGGTGAGATCATAGTGACTATGCGCACTTTGGCGCCAGTCCAGCGCTTCGCACGCTTGCAGGAAGGGAAATAGGTGCAGACACAGATTGAGGAGCTACAACGTAAAGAAGCAGTCTTGAAGGTTTGAGTCCAGCCATGGACAGAAGAATCAAGTTAGATTACTCTTGCTATCCAAGAGAAATTGAAGACTCTACAACATGCACAAAGGACTATGTGCCTCACGATGGAGGGGCTGACTATAGAGAAGTTGGTAGAATAAGTGCAGTAAGCCATAGTACAAAGCAAAGCAGACCTCAAAGTATTGAAGATAGGGTTCAACGAACTCTGCAACAAGGTGGAGAATCCAACTAAGTGACTTGAAGGTGAGCCACCATATTTGTGTTGGGGGCCTGTTGGGATGGAGTCCCTAGGGTAAATTTTGTTTAGTTTGAGCCAATTTTTGTAGTAAATTGTGTTAAGAATGTAAAGTCTCTATGAAATGTGGAGCTGGAGTGCAAAGCTAGTAGGATTCAAAAGGGCATTAGTCCCTTGTATGGGTAGGTGATAGGATGATTTTGAGACCCGCCCATGGTCTGTGGACCATGGTATTGTAATGAAAATGCTATATATATATATATATATATATATATATATATATATATATATATAATTATATATATATATGAGTCATAGCAATTCTAAGAAGAACAAATTTTTGAGAAGAGTCATTGTAAGGGCACGGTGCTCAGGCAGGAAAGGCATGTTTCATATACTTAGGCGAAAGGGGAAGGCTCCTGTAGTTGAGTGCGTGGAGACCTTGGTAAGTCTACAGGTTGAGTGCACGGGACCCTGCAGCTGAGTACACAAGAAGAATAAGTCTGTACTGAATGATTATATCTTAATAAAGATAGTTTTAAGCCAAATCTATTGCATATGTGCCTTGATTTTACTTCAGTTAAGCTATGTATCTTCACTATCTGTTATGAACTGCATGAATTACTGCTTTTTTAAATTCACAGAAATAGTAGATCTATATCTTTTATGCATGTTATGGAACATTTAAGACCTTTGCGAAGAATTGGAAGCTATTAGGATAGATTTACAATAGTTATTTAATTGGAAGGGTTAAAGGTGCGTGAAGGTATATCTAAGCCTTAGAAACTTCTGGAATCTCGCACACAGGCCTTTGGATGTAGAAACCCGGTTCTAGCATCCCCCAATACTGCAGCAGGTGAGACTACAACCTACACTACCTGGGTTGTTTGTGAAAAGGACCAGCAATTAGGGTTTTGTTGGGTTGGTGCAAATAACTCTAAACCTGGGTTAGGCCCCATGAAGCCAACATCTAGTCAATACCTTCTTTGAGAATCTTATTCCAATCTCCAAAATCCTTGTCTTACTCTTCAATACCCATTTCTATCAAACAAAGGTCAAAACACACAAACTCTACTTTCCCATACAAGTGTTATTAAGCATAAGTTAATTCAAAACTATATAAAATAAACACAAATTTGACCATTCAAATGTAAAATACACAAATAAATAATGGGGAGGACATAGTTTTTTATATTATTAGAATGGAAGCTTACAATATTTACAAGTCCTTGTGTCTCTTTGATTGAAAACTCTCGTCCACACATACAATCAAGGCACATTGATGGTATAAGCTTATCACAAGGTAGGAGATGTCTTCTTGGATATTTTTTTAGCATAACCTTAATTATTTCTTCTTTTTCTCTCATGGTGGATTTGTATTTAAGAGTGAGATGAGAAAGTATAGGGGATAAAATTAGATAGTTTGATGCTTGTTTGACAAGGTATTTTCATCCTTATCCTGTTTCTTAATATTACTTTGACCTTTTCTAACCTTATTTTCTCATTTGAGAAACCCTAACCACTTCAACACTCTTTAAAAGAGGGATAGGAGCATTCACACATTTTTCTAGTGCCTTGGGCGTATTGCAACTCTTCTTATTTATGTTCTAGAAGCATTAGGGGCCTTAATTTGGTTATTTGTAGGGGTTTTCCATGGGAAAAGGGTAGTATCTTAGGCTTATATTGTCATGGATTCTTAAGTAGT
This sequence comes from Pinus taeda, assembly GCA_000404065.3. Lineage (NCBI taxonomy): Eukaryota > Viridiplantae > Streptophyta > Pinopsida > Pinales > Pinaceae > Pinus > Pinus taeda. The sequence continues at coordinate 28,779 of APFE031017481.1, forward strand.
ATTATGGAGTGTCAAGTTACACTATAACAAAGAGATTATTTCTCCTTTTGGGCTCTTCCATTTTCTTTTTGAGCAAGCTACAAAAAGCTTCCCCTGTTGAAGATCAGTTTGAAATAATTAGTGGCTCTTTCCCATTTTTATTTCCCCATCCATGTTTTATATTGATATTACCGCTTGTATTTACACATATTTCATTGATTCCTTTACACCAATTGGGGTTCATACTTGTGGAAGGGTAGGTCCCAAAATGGAAGGATGTCAAAGTGTTAGATTATGTTCTTTTCTCTTTCATATCCATAAGAGTGTGGGAGCTAACGTGTAATGCCATGTTAGGCTAGTGGTATTTCTTATCCTTGTAGAGCACTCTTCCTACCCTTGTAGATGCTTGGTATGTTATCCCTTATAATACAAAATTATTAGTGAAAAATAAAGATAGAGTATGGGATCACTTGGTTACGCCATATATTCTTAGATATGTTCCATCGTGTTTTGAAAACTATTTTCCCATTTATTTCATTATTTATATGGATATTTTTGGCATACAAGGAGCCATGAAATTAAATAACGCCTCATAAAATGGAATAAGGAGGCTATGGTAGATCTTCATATGAGAAGATAAATATCTAGCATCCCATAATACTTTGTAAAAAAATTGGATTGGATCTTCTGGTGGAGTCCACTACCATTTCATTTTTAGGAATAAGTTCTAAACACACACTGAATATAGTAGATAGGAAGCCATGTAAAAGTGTGGTTGCTTCCATTTTTCTAAGTTCTTTTCAACTCTATTATTTTCCTGTAGGGATGCAAAGATAATTTCTACCTAGTTGAAAATGTTTCATATCACAGGTATTGAGTACATCAATGGGACCAAAACTTCATTAAAGGTTTCTACATTGGCCTTTCCATATAGTCTACATGGCATGGATGCCACCAACTGATAAGGGGTCATGAGTAGATTGGTGGGGTATTATTTTGTGGGCCTAGACTTGAAATTACTTTTGTTGATCCACTAGTTCCTCATTAAATCCTTGGTTGAGCAGCTAAATGATTGTATCATGTTTGCATCTAGAAATATCTCCATGGGGGTAGCCCATAATATATGTTAACATCAGAGGTCCAGAAGGAGGTGAAGGATTTTCCTTTGGAGTATTTGATCTGAATTGGATCCTAAAACACTCTCTAAATTTTTATAAATCTGTGAAATTCATGCCAAAGTTTCAAAGACTTACAAAGGTCGAGCTTATCAGAAAATAACCTCGAAACAACTGTAATTTGTGAGCAGCGTGGAGCAATGAGGACCCTCAGTCAAGCGCGCAGACTATTGGCCCATGCTAACACGCACTGCCATGAAATAGAAAAATGGGAGGTCTTTTTAAGAAACGGGGGAGATTTCGGATATGTGATTAGTGACATATCACCGGGCAAAACCCTCAGAGAAGAAACAAATCCGAGCTACCCAAACCCAAAAGGTCAAAAACTGTACGGAATTAATCAATTCTGTCAAGGGTGGGTCCCACACGAAAACCGGCAGGATATCGGAACGACTTCGAGCGGAAAGCGGTTTCAACCGAGTCACGCCCAATGCCACACAACGAGCAACATGCGTCCAGCAGAAGAGAGAGAAAAATGCTCACATCAGATGGGTAAATGTCATGCAACTTACCTGCCCAATATGGACGAAGACTGTAGGATATAGAGGCTCCAAATCGACGGTGAACATGTGATTTGATGGATGACCAGATTCAATGGGGTAAACAGGCCGAGTTGTATAAAGCTTGAAGTCTAGCATGAACAATGAGTTGGTAGAAGAATCATGTTCGTGGGAAATCTGGGAGTTAAACTGAAATAATGACCGTTCAAACATTTCCAAGAGAACTGACACTCAGTTTGTTATGAAACATGTGGCCACCTCCTTGTGAAGCGTTACACAGAGATGATGATACAGAACAGGGGAATTCAAACGGACAAAGGCAGAAGAAGCAGAACACCGAGAAGCGAAAACGAATAGTCAAAAAGCAGACTGGCTTTAAAGCCATGAACTGATGGAGACAAAGTAAGCAGCTAGGAAGCAGTAAGCAGTGAGAAAAGCGAGTAAGAAAGCTAAGAGTAGAGAACGGAGAAAGTAAGTCGAGTTGACCTACAGAGCAGAGGCAACATCATGACAGAGCCAAAGAGAGTCAGAGATTCTGTGCACTCCAGAGAAGGCTTGAGAGGTTCAAGAGAACTCTTCAGCATAGGCCTGTCATGTATGAGTCTCAGATTGGGCTCATAGTACTGTGACCAGCAGAGGTTGAGTTTCAGTAAGGAGAGTCTGTGTACTCCAGTCTTACTAATTTATATCTATTGAGTGAGACTCAAATTGAGCTCATTGTTGTAAAAGATCTGCTTTGAAAACATAATTGAGAGGTCACCACTGAAGGTTGGACCAGGAGACGTAGCCCAGGAGCATTGGGTGAACTCCTTATTAAACTTGTTGTATATACATGTTTTCCTGTTTTGTTTTCTCTAATTGCTTTAGTGTCTATTTATTTCGCAATCTTATCAATCCATTGCATAAAGTAACATAGGTAACACCCATGCACATGAGTCTCTAATACCTTTAATTCTTTGTCCAGGATAAATTGCAGATCAAGTGGTATCAGAGCTCTAGGTTACTAAGGTTAGAAAAGCTTGTGCTAGATTTTGTTGTTGAATGCTAACTAGATCAAAATATAAATTAGGAGAAGGAGAGTTGGTTGAAACTAATCTAGAAATTGGAAGAGTCTACGCTAAGAGGAAAATTTCAGAAGAAACCCCCTTGGAATCAGACTCCCAGTTCATGGATGATTTCCTGACCATGAAATCCATGGTTGAAGAAATGTATAGGGAATTTAAGAAAGGTAGAGATGAAGATCCATCAAACTCCAAACGAGATAATGGAGCAAAAGAATCTCTCCTCCATGACCACTCTAAAGGCAAAGGGAAATAAGAAAAATTTCTCATGCCTCCTAGTAGTCTTGAAAATAAAAAGAAAACATCTTTGATTAAATTAGATGTTAAATTTGATTTTCCAATATATGATGGAGATTTGAATGCAGAGAAGCTGGATAATTGGATTAGATAGATTGATGTTTATTGCAGAGTGCAGAGCATCGATTCAGACAAGAGTAAGATTCAGCTGGCCAGCCTACGCCTTGGAGGCACTGCCTTGGTATGGTGGTGTTGTGTTATACAACAACCCCCCATTTCATAAAATTTTTATATAAAAATTTAAATAAGAAATGGGTCCCTTTAATTCAACTTAAATAAGATTTGTGTGTTCATAAATAAAATTGGTATTAACCCATCGTAAGGAAAAACCCTTATTAAAAGGATTAAGGTAAATGAATCATTTTAAAAGCCTTTTAAATGGAAATAAAAGTGTGGCTTTAAAAATATTATAAAACTCTTCGTTATTGCGATAAAGCGATCGGAAGATCGCATATCGCAATAACAAAGGAAACATACGCAAAGCCACAATAAACCTTATCCATTCTCTCCGACCCGAAAAGGAAATCGCAATCGGAAATCTGAGAAGCCAAATTCCAAGCACAATATAATGGAGCCCCTTAATTCCTCTGATGTGATAAAGCATATCGCAATCGGAAAATCAGCGATGACAACAACAAGCCAACACATAAACAAAGGCAAGCTCAAATCCTCCGATGCGATAAAGCATATCGCAATCGGCAATCAGTAAAATCACATTGACAAAACAATAAAGCCCAAGTCCATTCTTGATTGTGATATATTAATTAGGCGCACATCTTGAAAATATATGGTTTGCATGCATTATATCATCTTCCTCAGCTGAATCATTATTTCAGGTTAAAACATTGGCCAGGATTAGATATCAAGATGAAGGGCTTGAAATGTTTAATATGCTTAGAGACCAAAGGTTGCAAACTCTACCTCTAGACCTATTAGCCACCACCCTGACACTCCAGTCAAGCAAAATTGAACAACAAACTGTTGACAAAGCTCCTGTAGTGGAAAAAGTTCCTGAGAAAGAAAAAGCACCAGAACAGGAGAAAGAATAGGGAAAAGGTAGTGAACATATTGGTATAGACATTTATATTGATCACAAACTACTCAAAGAATGGCGACAGTTTGACTCAATCATAAGCAATAGTGAAAGTATTCAGGGATTTAGCACGCCAAAATTGACAACTGGTCAAAAGACAGCAACTAATACGGTTCCAACTGAAGGAACCAGCGGCCCACCCATGAGTCGAAAGGATGTAGAGATGATTCCAAAGGATCCATTGGATGAAATTGTTCTACATGCAGAAGAAATACCTCCCTTGGATGTCTTCTACAGCCCTAAACATAGGGTTGTAATAAAGAGACAGAGGAAAAAGAGAAAACTTGATCAATCTTCTCTTTTACCAACATAAATGGAGATAACTAATGTGGTGTGGAGAGAGGAAGTCAACCCTTCCGAAGACCTTACAAAACTCTCTCAATATGTCGAGGCCTACTCGGTAGCTACTATGGATAAAGCATCAAAAGTCAGTAATTTACTTAAAGAAAAAGATCAGATAATTGTTTCACTGGAGGCACAGGTATCCGAAAGGCAACAGAGGATAGAGTAGTTAGAACAATAGTTAGCAACACAGCAGCAATCAAACAATCAGCTAAATGAGCAATTGCTCAAGGAGAAGCAGAGGATAGATCAAAGTGCAGTTCAGAAACAAAAATAATTATCCCTAGCATTGGCCAAGCTAAAAACAATGAATGAAGAAATGAGCAAAACAAAAGATGAACAAATCGCTCAACTGTCACGACAAATAGAAAAGTTCAGAGGTTTTCCTCAAGTAGCAGAGTTCAAATCCGAACCACTACAAATCAATAAGGCATTAATTAATCAATTGAATTTGCTATGTCATAATATTTCTCTTGCTCAGCCCCTCTATGAAATTTCTTCATCAATGATTGAGAAATCAGTCGATGTAAGGCAGAAATTGGAACAGGCCGATGAAACATTAATAGAGTTTCTTTCTTAGCAAGAAACCAAGGAAGGACAAGTTGCAAATCTACCTCAAATTCTGGAATCACATAAGGAAATTTTGTTCCTAGAATGGTAATCTCAATTGATGAAAGCGGAGAGGGAAACTTCAAGATGTAGATTGGCGACTGGTAATTTGATTGAATTAATTAATGATACTCTTTATCTATCCAATTTGATTTCAGAATGCGATCCAGGTAAACTGCCATCAGCCAAAGCATTGGAACAGACATGCAAATAGGAATTGGAAAAGAAGGAGAGATTGATCTCGGGCATCCAAAGTTTAACTTGGGACACCTTTTGGTTCTTCATGATTAAGCCACATAGTCAAAAGGAAGCAATGAAATGTTTAACCGATGTAATCGGTTACATGATTCCTGAAATTAATGATGCTACGTATTCAACCCAACTGCATTCACGTATGAGTCACCCTCTAGAATTGCAACCAATGCTCGTTATATGCCAGCTCAAGCCAAAGGATAGTCAGCCGAAACAGTGAATTGTTCTACTGACTGCAAGCATGTCTATTTCAAGGAGATTTTCATGATTTGGTTATACCACGTCACAGCATTTTTATTTCATAGTTGGTTAGCTTAGATAATATTTATAGACCCTTTCATGTCTTTAGAAAGGGTCCTTAATTTTTGCATCAAAACTTGTATTAGGAGTTGCACTATTGTGCTTCTAATATATATATTTTTTATGAAGATTGGACCTATATTCTGAATTTTAATGAAGAATACTTTGATGAGATATGCACTATTGCTTTTCATGAGAGTATTTTTAAGTTGGAAGATGAGATTTGAATGCGATTGATATCGAAAGGGATTCAAATTACATATGGTACTATTATCTATGTCTTTGTTCCATTCTTTTATATGAATCAATGTTTATTCAATCTTGCTATCATTTGATATATGTATGTGTTTTAACAACGATCATTTTACTTATCACTATTGAATGTTTAAGGAATGTTATTCTTTCAATCATATTTATGCCAATGATATATAAAATCAGTGCAACAATGTTTTAATTATTACTTTGTTCAACTACTTTAACAAAGTAATTATCATATGAATGAATATTCTTGTTTAAAAGTAAAGTCATCTACATGCTTACTTTTCAATAAGAACCATTAAGAGTTGCACTAAAGTGGAAATTTCTCGAGATAGATTAGTTGTTTATAATTTTGCATTTTAGAATAAATCATCCATCATTATCATTAGATAATAGAAAATCAATCACTTATCCATCCTATTTACAAATCATTAGGAAACTGGTCCCATTATATCTAGTCGAATCCACCACACCAAACGGAAAAGGAGCTGCCTTTAAGGTCTGGACCCGGTGGTTTTCCCTGATGTTGATGTAACGATTTTCAAGGCATCAACATTTTTGGCACTAGAAGGAGGGCATGAACTATAAATGGCTATAAATCCTAAATCTACAACCCATTCCAAGAGTAAATCTCCCCCAACCTCACCTCTAACTTCCCCCTTGCAAATTGGAATTCCAGTTTCCAAGCAAGAAGTAGGGGAAACAACAACCACTGCTCAACCCCAAAATATCCCAAAGCGATTAAATCCAGAGTCTCCTAAAGTTCAGTCTCTCATCCATAAACTTCAAAGATTATCAATATCACCACAAAAATCTGAGGCATCTCAAGGTAGTGTGGCTTCACAATTCATTCCTTCTCACCCTCTCACCAGACTTCAAAGCCAAAAGCTTGGTATTGAACCTACTGAGCTACCTTTGCCTAAAAGAAAATGGGCAAGGAAAGCAACTGAAGGATCTGATAGTGAGACTTTCTCATCATCATCATCCATTTCATCTTCTCCAGTGCGAAGTCAACCATCCACTCCCCCACTCCAGATTGTTGTTCAACAGGAAACTGGAACTTCAACATCAGCTTCGCAACTTTCTGGAACCTCAATATATGCTCCTTCTCAATCATCTGGAACTTTATCGACACTATCATCTAGTAGTAGTTCGACAATGGCACAGAATCCATGGAATAATCCTAGTGCAGTGATGCCTGCAACATTAAACCCATTGCCAGTACATCCTGAAAAATGGTTGCCGAAATTTATTCCAGATGTAGGTATATAGGCCGATGAGCACATTAACAACTTTATGTTGGCAATTAACTTAAAAGGAGTTACAGAGGAAGATGTCGTTGTTAGGCTATTCCCTTATACCTTACAAGGATCAGCTGGGTCTTGGTATTTTTCCTTGCCATCAGGATCCATTACTAGTTGGAACATTTTTCAGGAACAGTTCTTGACTAAATACGGTGATGACAAATCTCTAGTGACGTTAATCGATGATATTTCGAATCTTAGAATAGAGTCTAAAGAACCTATAAAAGAGTTCAATTCACGATTTAATAAATTCTTGAATAAGATTCCAATTGCCTCTAAACCTAGTGAGGAAATCAGAAGCGAATGGTATATAACAGCTTTACCTTCAAATATAGCTATCTTTGTAGATAGAGCTGCAAAACCAACTCTAGCAGAAAATATGAAAGAGGCACTTGATGTAGAGAAAAGCATTATTTCTTCTTGAACACAGAAAATCTAAAAATGACTCTTTCAAAGATGATTCAAAGAAGAAAATGGCTAAAGATCCGTATGATATGGAATGTCTTCAAAAAGTTCTCAAAACTATGTCAAACGAAATGGTAGAAATCAAGATGCAAGTAGTCGAGACTTCAACAAAAAGGCCATTTAGAAACTTTAAGAAACCTGAATCAAAGCCACCAAATTCTATATCCAACGCAGACTCAGATCCTGAAGAGGAAGAAGAAGACAAAACAATCTTATCATCTAAAGAACCTGAAGAAGAGGAAATTGTAAAGTGTCATGGAACGTTGGACTTTATTTTTTTGCCTAATTCTGATACAGAAAATGAATAGGAAGATTTCCCTGTAACTACCAGGAGCAAGGGTACTCCTGAACCTGTTCAAATAACTCAGAAGAAAAGGAATACAGGTACTACTACTAAGGAAAAAGTTCCCACAAAGAAATCCACAGCAACAACTTCCCAAAAGCAGCCATTAGCTTCAAATCCACCTTCAACATCTAAAACATTAGTAGTTACAGATTCTATGGACTACAACATTATTGAAGACATGAAGAAAACAAAGGCAAATATCACTGTGTTTGAGCTTAGTAAACTCAAACATCAACAAAAATTACTACTTAAGGAGTTAGATGCAGTACCTTCTTCTCCTCTTCCGAATGTTGTATTGTCCAAAGTTGCTAATGAGACAGGTAAACCACCTCCTGGTAGAGTAGAAGATACTGATGTTGTCCTACTTGGAGATAGATCAAATTCCCATACCCCTCCTTTCCTCTTGACATACGAGCTCTATAACAAAAATCTGCACAATTGCTTGATTGACTCAGGGGCTTCCTCGAATATAATGCCAGCTTCAGTTTGTTCCAAACTGAACATTGAACCCCAAAAGTCTGCAATTCATATTGTCTAGTTGGATAGAACTAAGGTCCAGGTTTTAGGAGAAATCAACTCAGTTACTATTAGGTTATCAGCTGATCCAAGAGTGGTTCAGAGAATGGATATTTTAATCACTGATATACTTGAATTCTATGGTTTGATTTTGAGTAGAGACTGGTCTGAGAAACTTCATGGTTATATTTCCACCGATTGGTCTCATATGTGGCTACCTTATAAAGGAAAGCCAAATCAAATAAAAATTGATTGAGAGAAACATATGACCCATATGGTTACTGAGTTTGAATAATAAAATCAACTAATAGCATTCAATAACAACATTTTGGAGAATTACTCATCTGAATCATTCTTTGGTAATTTTACTGCTCAATCATCAGCCTTATCAGTTAATAATTTCACATCTCAAATCAAAAAAAATTCTCAAACAAATACATCAAGGTGTGTTAAAATTGCTGAGGAAACTGTAAATAAAACTGTAGATAAATCTTTGTTTTGGTCATTATATTTTGATGGGTCTAAATCTAGTGAAGGTGCAGGAGCAAGATATATTTTAGTTAGTCCCGAGGGAGAAAAGACCATGTTATCATGCAGATTAGAATTCGAATGCACAAACAATACAGCTGAATATGAAGCCTTGATTCAAGGACTTTACAAAGTAATTGGTCTTAAAGTTCAATATTTGAAAGTGTTCGATGATTCGGAAATTGTTATAAGACAAGTCAGAAATACTATTCATTGCCTTTCTAGTCACCTTAAACACTATCAGTCCTTGGTATAAGACCTAATATCTCAATTTTTGGCATTCAATATTTCTCCCATCCCTAGATCCCAGAATGCAGCAGTATATTTTCTAGCTAATGTTGCTTCTAAGCTCCTTCCATCTGAAGATTACAATCCCGATAGATTCTTAGTAGAGTTAATTTTTAGACCATCAATTCCTAATAATGTCACTAACTAGTGAGTGTTCAATCACGATGATGACATTTTAAATTTCTTAACTTCTGACAAGTCCTATGATGATCAAATTATTAATGAAAGTGACCATGACCTTCAAATGAAGGAAAAGCTTGAAGAAAACTCAATACCTAAACTAGTGGTCACGCTTGAAGATCTTTATGACATCAAAGACAGGTTAAACAGGTTACTATTTCAAAGCTCCAAAGTTCTACTTTGAGATTTTAATTGATAAACCTTGGTACTGAGGAGAATCCACAAAACATGAATTTGGGATTAGGACTTTCTTCAGAAGAAAGAATTGCATTCATTACATTATTGCGTAAATATAAAAAAGTTTTCACTTGGAAATATGATGATTTGAAAACATATGATACATCTATCATACAACATACAATTCCAATGCTTTCTGAACAAAAACCAGTACAACAAAAATTAAGGAAGATTCGTCCTAACTTAGAGAGTCAAATAAAAGCTAAATTAAACAAACTCTTGAAAGCTAAGATAATTTTTCCTGTTAGAAATTCAAATTGGGTGTCCAACATGGTCCCAGTAAGGAAGAAAAATGGTGACATTAGAATTTGTATTGATTTCAGAAATCTTAATAAAGCAAGTTAAAAGGATAACTTCCCTTTGCCTACCATGGAGCAAACTCTCCATTCAGTAGATGGTTCTGAATTAATGTCCTTCTTAGATGGTTTTTTAGGGTATAATCAAATCTTGGTCCACCCGGATGACAGACTTAAGACTACCTTTAGAACCAAGTGGGGAACTTATGCCTATCAAAAAATGCCTTTTGGATTAATCAACACTAGAGCTACATTTCATAGAGCGATGGACATAGCATTCAAAGGACTAATCAATACATTAGTAGTTTTCTATTTAGATGATACTACTGTGTTCTCTAAGAAAATATCAAATCATTTACATGATATGAAACAAATCTTTGAACGCTGCAAAAGGTATGGTATCTCACTCAATCCAAAGAAGTCATTTTTTGCCCTTGATCAAGGTAAGCTCTTGGGTTTCATTGTCTCAAAGGATGGTATTTATATTGATCCAGATAGAATCAAAGAGATTTCTGATATTCCATTTCCACATAATAAAAAATCAATGCAATCATTTTTAGGTCAAATTGACTTTGTAAAAATATTTGTTCCAGATTTCTCACAGATTGTTTTGCCATTACAAACCATGATCAAGAAAAATTTGGTGTTTAAATGGGGCCCTATAGAAAAATAGGCTTTTGATTCTATTAGTGTCGGTCTTGAGCCCTCCATCGGTGATCAAAAGCTCTTTGCATGTGCATAGGTAGGTGTCTCATCAGTGTCAGTTTTGCATCCCGTTAGGCATGCCATAACACTGATGGAGGAGCTGGTCTTTGTTCCCTTCTTGGCTTTGCTGGATCAGATCATATCATTTAAATAGGCTTGTGTTACACTTGTTTTATTTTTGTCTTGAAATCCCAAGTCTTAGGTCTAGGGTTTTGGTCAAAATCACTGCAAGGTCATGAGTCAGAGGTCTAATAGTCCCCAGCAAGCCGGAAGGAGGTATGTAAATATGTTCCATTGATATTTTTCATCAGGTACAACTCATTTATACCTTGGATTTAAAAACTCTGTTTTTAAACCCAAGGTCATGTGAAATTTGCAAAAAATAAGGAAAATTTTCAAAATTCTTCAAAATGCCGGCAATAACCCTGGTTTTCTCGCAGAGTCCATCAGATGGTCAAACTGCAAAAAGAACGGAGTTAAAGCACTCAAAAGATCAAATTCAGGACAAAGTGAACTTAAAACAGTGTTAAAGTGAATGTCAAAGCAAAAACATTAGAAAGTGGGTTTGGTAAGTTAATTTTTTCAAATTTGAGCCTATAAAGACTAAATTTCCCTCTACATAGCCTCACTAAGCATTTGAGAGCTTGCAAAAACAAGTGAGAAGTCAAAAGAGGTGATTTGCAGCAAATTGGAGTCATCTTCAGGGGGCGCAACCACTCAAGCTTGGTGCGCGACCAGTTGGGCGGGGCACGACCACTCAGTGCACCCTTTGCAGTGCAGTTTTCTCAAGGGCGCGACCACTCAGAGCAGGGGCGCGACCACTCGGACTGTTTTTTATAGAATCGCTCTTACTCGACCAAATCGCCCTCTTGTGTGCTAAATCGATCGAGGTAGGCACTCAATTCATGAATGATGATATGGATGGTGAAAATAATGATGTGTGTCATGGTTTTATCATTTAAAGTTGCAAGTGAATGGATTAATATGGTTGTTGCTAATGTTTGTAAAATGCTAGGGTTTTGTGACTGTTTCAAGTGTTTATTGTCCCATTGATCCCTTCCTTTTTCCCAGTCTTTCATTAATAATCATGTTTGCATCTCTGTCCTATTTCATTTGCACATAAATGTTTCCCTTCCCCCATCCCTAAGCTATAAACCCTACCCCTCTCACAAGCACTCAAACCCTAATTCCCTCTACCATACACATACAAAAAACTAAAACAAAAAGAAAAGATACATTGTAAAGATTGAAGAGAGTCATGTAAATTTAATGTGCTGTATATTTAAAAAGCATGTACAAACCTCTATATATCCTTGACATCCCCTTATACATGAAACATTTTCCCTTCATGTGAAAATGATGAGTATGTACTCCTTAATGTGCATGTAACTCTTAAAGAACAAAAAAAGCAGAATCTGCCTTATAAAACACATGAACTCCTCAGTGAATTTGGTGTATGGTGTCCCTATGTCCCTCTTGATTCATGTATGCCCCTTCCATGTTCATTTTCATACATGTTTTGTCCCATATGAGATGTTCTTGGCAAATGATTTCCCAATGTTAAAACGGTTCCTATATGCATGACAATGTGTAAAGTTTCCCTTGAAAAATTCCCTGTTATTATCATTTATTCCCATTCCTTGTTAAGAAGTTCCCTCCCCTAACATTCCCCTCATGTTTTTTCCCCTTGAAACAGCATAGAGTTCAGTACTTTTGCAGGCAGAGGCAGCAGTCCAATTTGTCCTTCAGTTTTCCCATCTTGCTCCAAAACCATGTCAGATACCGAGACTTATGAGCAAGGTGATGACCATTCATCATCTACAGAGGTTGAGGTACAGCAGAGGCCTCGTAAGGGTGGCAAAGGTGGTCATCATAGGAGAGAGGAACCCACCTCTTTGGCAGAATTGCAGGCCTGTCCTTTGGCAATGAATGGTTTCCATTATATGTCATGTTTTCAGTTCTGTGAGAGGCTTGCTCAGATTCAGCACCATAGGGAGTTGGCCCGCTTATTTGTTTTGCACCTTCATGATGGCCAGGTCACTCTTGCAGGGGTGAATTTTGTACTATCTCCGGAGATGATTTCAGAGGCTACCGGGATACCAAATGTGGGTGAGGTGTGGCCCAAGCGTAGAATGCTGGATTATGTTTATTTTGAGCCATATGTCAGGCCAGCATGCATGAGTCACTTGTCAGGGGTCTTTCCTTTCAGATTCCTCCCGGCGGAGTATGCTCCAATCATGCGGCTTATCATGCATTACTTTACATGCGAGGGAAGATTTTCACAGGTCTTATCTTGTCACATTTGCCTGTTGATGCACTTTACCCGAGTGAGGATGATGAACATCCTGGTTTTCTTCTTCCAGGACATTCAGAGGATGGCGTCCGTGTTTCAGAGGCAGTCCCCAACTCAGCAGCATAGGAGTTTGTGCCATCATGGTCTCATCCAGCTCATTGTTTCTCATCAGTTGAGTCAGCAGGGCATTCCATGGGCAGACTTCATTTCTCATGAGTTTTTTACAGTGCCACCACAGCCACAGCTAGAGCCAGGGGCCATTCATGAGGAGGGAGGTCCATCACACCAGCCCGAGATTATTGTTCCGAGACATGTTATTTCCCCACTGCAGTGTACATATCAGAGGGGTCATAGGACCTTGTTTGCAGCAGCTCGACGAGTACTTTCTCCACAGCAGGTGGAAGGTGTCTCGTCATCATCATTAGGTCAGCGAGTGTTATCTCCACACCAGGTGGAAGGGGCCTCGTTTCCGACAGCAGCACAGGTAGCAGAGAGGGGCAAGCAGCCCATGATTGAGGAGAGATTGTCAGATGATCTGGTTATTGATCTTGACGCCGGTTCTCCTAGCACAGAGCTCAAGGATATCATCCGAGAGCAAAGCACCGAGATTCATTCGCTGCAAACAAAATTATTGATGGAAAAATGGATAATCAAATATTTAGAGCAGCAAAACAAACAACTTGAGGATGAGAAAGAGTTGGATGAGCTGTGGAGGATTCGAAGTGATCGAGTCATCAACCGTAGGAGGCCCGGTGACTTGCTGCCCAAGGAGAGGGAATCCATGCTTATCCGAGTGAATACACACTTAGAGAGGTTTTTGGAAAAGTCCAACCAAGAAAAGAAGCTGCTAAAGAACATGAAGAATCATTATTGGGCAAGGATGCATGTTTGTAAGGCAAGAATAAAGATTCTTCAAAGGACGTTGACCGAGGCTCCTAAAGGGAAAAAGAAGACCAACCCGCTCCGTATCTTGGTTGAGGCCTCTCTCACTCACCATGATACTCATTAGCCTCTTCCTAGCATCAAACCCAAGAAATTTTGAGAATTTTGAAGCATTTTTGGCATTTTTGAGAATTTTACAGGTTTTGGCCATTTGAGTGGTCTCACCCCGTGCGCGACCAGTCATGGGGACAGATCAGAACGGGGAAAAATCTACATTTTTGTAATTTTCATGCAAAAATACACTTTCCTATGGATGGGTTTCAAATTTTGTGAAGATTTGGGCTCCCAAAAGCTCAAAATACATGCAAATTTTGACTTTCTGCCCCTTTTTTGAGTTGCAGAAATCTGCCTTGGGAGAAATGACTTTTGAGGGGTCAAATCAACTCCAAATTCCGAAATTCTAGTGGGGTTGGAAAGTAGACTCACAGACCTTTCCAATGAGCTATCTTGCACCTGCTTTGGACACCGGGAAGGCCCTCAACCAGAGCTGCCAATGCGCATGACCAGTCAAAGTCAGGGGCGCGACCACTCAGGGAAATTTGCTTGTTTTGACCAGTTCGGCCAACAAAACACTATTTTCACCTTGGTTGAATTTTGAGGCATGTAAATGATGGATTTTTGTGTAAATTTCATGGCACTTAGATACTTTTACTCTCCTTGACCACTTCTAGAAGTTTCCTTGATGTAAATGGTAAATATTTAATGCATGGATAGGTTTCCTAAGTTTTAGAGGCAAGTTGTTTTGACTGCCTATTATCTAGTGCTTAGTTTAGAAGTAGTTGAAACAGCTCCTAGAAGGATGAGCTCGACCCCTAGAGGAAAGGAAAGGTGTTACCTTGCATATATTATGTATTTTCTTTGTCATTTTGAGAGGTTGGAAGTTTGGACTCTTGAGGGAGAAGCTCTATTGTATATTTTACTTGTATCTCTGCAATTTGAGGAAAAGGAAGGCCAGGGTTTTGCAGACATCATTGTGGATTCTTGTGGATTATTGTGCTGATGGTGTGTTTCCTACTTGTCATTGTAAGTGTGTTTATGTGTTCCATCTCTTATTCTATTGCTGCTAATTAAACAAAAGAAGTGATAAAGTTTGAATTCATGCATGCCATGCTCAGCTTTCAAATTTGTTTAATATTTATGTTTTCCACTGTCTAGAGAGGATTCAAATTCATTGTTTTCCCTCTTTAGCCTCTCTTCTTTTATCCTTGATCATCTATCTCAGCTAAAGGCATCAGCACAAACTCCTACCTTGCCCCAAAGACCCACCTGCAAAAACTGAGCTCAATCCTCGCACCCTGAATTACACTCCCTCCAATTTCCACCAAAAACCCCAAAAACTTTAAATCAACCCTCCTTATTAGTTTACTAGCCTAATATCAGTGTTTCTAATTGGTCAACTCATCCTATTGAAAAATCCATCTAGTTTGACCGGAGAGAGCCTTCTCCTGCCTCGTAGGGCTAGCTACGAGGCTGAATGGTTTGATGTAGCCTTGAGATTTGTCTATCTCAGCCTAGGTGAAATTTCAAGTGCTAACAGATTCCATCAAACAATCAATCAAAAATGCCCCTACTTTAAGAACCCCTAATTTTTCAAATCATTTCATTTTATATACTCTTGCATCTGATTCATCTTACGCAACAGTGCTGACACTGTTAGCCTCCTACTGCAGCAGGTTACTCATCTTTCATGATTGACAGTTTTACATGCCAAATATGTCATACTTTGCATGCTGCAATGTTCCATATTTGCTACAGAGGCCAAAGAAGGATGCCATGAGAGTGTGCTGGGAAATTTTGATGTGCTATTCGATTTTTGAAGAATTTTCAGTTAAAGGGAGGTCCAAACAGTTTAATCTTGGTCTCCCTAGGTTTCAATTTCATGTTGTAGAATATAGAGAATCATTATCTGTCCAAACAACTTAACCTTGGCAGATTCTTATACAGGTACAGAAGAAAGGGTGCTCAACAGGCCTAATCTGAGCCCCTGGACGAAATAAGTGTAGATGTAGATAGGAGGGCAGTCAAAAGAAAAAAGGATAGTCAGGGTCTGCAAGTTCAAGTGCACCCAAACCAAAAGAAGAAAAAATGCTAGGTAAGTAGGCTAGGTAGGTAGTTTTGAGGTTGCAAAATATTGATTTGTGATTAGTTTCATGTTTTCAAATGTCATATCTATTTAGGTCACAATTATCAGGCAGTTTTCCATTTAAAGGACTTCAAGCGAGGCATGTCTAACTCCCCCCTTCTTCCTCTTCCCCAAATCACTCACTAACTTCCCCTAAAGAGGTCAAGATCTGCTTGATATCTCTTAGTCTCATCATTTTCATATCAATTGCCTTGGTAAAGACTTGCTTTAACTACTAACTCTAAATATGTAACTCCCTATCTATCTCCCCTTTCCCCTGCTAAAACTATGTTAATAACTCCCCTATATACTTATTCCCTTCCCCTGGTTGAAATATAACCATAAATGCACTTGGGAATTGCTAAGTTTATCTGAAACTTAGCAAGAACCCTCATTTCCCCCCTCAAACCATCTTCTCATGCTTATCGGACCTCTTCCCATGCCTTGAAATCCCTTCAAACATCAAAAAATTTTGCTTCCAATCATAAGACCCTCATCACTTACCTTGGGCCATGCTCCGATTGCAAAAGAGTTCTATTGGACCCCCTTTGATGCGATATCGCAGTCGGGAGGGGAGTCGTGTATCAAAACATTGCATAAGTGTGCCCCCGATTGGTTTGGCCAACAGCGATTTCGCCGATCGGCATATTGCTATGACAAAACAGAACA
Organism: Pinus taeda; assembly: GCA_000404065.3. NCBI lineage: Eukaryota > Viridiplantae > Streptophyta > Pinopsida > Pinales > Pinaceae > Pinus > Pinus taeda. The sequence goes on from APFE031017481.1 coordinate 45,536, forward strand.
TGCATGTGCACTGCCGATATGGTTCATCGCTGATTCTCTATTGCCGATCGCATATCGGCGATCGGCGTTTCATATGAATCCATGCCATTTATATATGTAGGCCCCGTCCCTTATCCTTCCATCGCCTTCTCTGTTCTGCCATCCGTCCGATTGGCTGCACCCTAGATCTACGGTGGGCGGGTCTGTTCACTTCCAAACCTATCGATGCGTCCGGGGATGGGCGTTTTCCCCTGCCATGTCACCCCACTAACGTCATCTGTCGTACCACTAATGTCACGCTGATGCCACCCGCCAAAAAGCGTGCAAGTGCAAAATCGCAGCTTAGGAAGCCCAGGTTCAAAATCTGAGGCAGTTTTCAATGCCTGATTAGTGCTTAGCGCTAATCACACATTGCTACGGGAAATAGGCCAAAATGGGGAATATTTTTCTTCAACAGTCGTTTTTGCCTCGAAAGGGAAGAAAAATGGTGATTTAGCATTTTAAAAGAGTATCAGAAGCAAAAAGAAGCCAGGTTGCATGTCAAAGAGTATCAGTGTTGCGGCAAAGTGTATCAGCGAAGATTTTCTCAGTGCTCAAAGCTGATAAAACATTAAAGAGCCCCCAGCAAGTCAAAGAAACAGTAAAAGCCATTTAAAGCCTCTCAAAGCACAGTTACTGCACATCAAAGCCACTCAAGAGTTGTGGAGCAGAGACCAATGCGCAGTTATGATAAATGGCCAGCGCATAACAGCAAAGAATACATTCCTACTCATTTTGAAGTAGTTGCCCCAACGCAGAACTTAGATAAATATTTCATGCATTTACTTCAAGATAAGATGAATTAAAGCACTCATTTCCCTCAGATCCGTTTAAGATCTGCTGTAATAAATATTTCTTAGATATTTTCTCTATATATACGACCCTCTGTATTGAGAGAAGGTGGGTTGGATGGTTGGTTAATGCACTCCAAGAGAGACTCGCTCTGTATCTGATATGTTTCACTTAATCAAAGATTGTTGAAAGCTTGGAGAATGGACTGTTTGATGTGTTGTTGATGTCTCTGAAGAGTCAATGAGGGAAACCTTGTGTTGCTTTCTGAATCAATAAGTGTTCCTTACCTCTGTTATTTCAATTTCACATATGCTCAATTCACAGAACGAAAGTTTGGTTTAGAATTTGCTTACCTACACTCTATGCTCAGTTTTTGTGGCTTCTTAATGTTTTCCTTTTGATTTAGGCATAAATATGGATTCCTTATGGCTCATATTTTCTCTAATTCATCTATGTATGACAGTTATCTAGGGATTCTTAACTGCCCCTAGATAGAGGTCATTCGCCTTCCCTCTGTTAAGCTGAGTGAAAGATTCTTAATTGCCTCTCATTCCTTAGATTTCATTTCATCTTCTTTTACCTTAAGTATTGTTTCATGAGCAGCTACCTTGCCCCTTTTTCCTCTTGTGACCAAGAAAACGCACCAGCAGTCTTACTCCACGACTCCATGCCCAATGGTTTGAAACTTGTCACACTATTCATTGCCTCTCTACTTGAAAACATCCTCCTTCCACCCAAACACAAATGAAACCCCTTGAACCCAATAACTAGCCTAAAATCATCATCAACAAAGCTAAAATCATTAAGATAGAGCCCTCTTTGATTGCAGGTATGCTAGAACCTGCAGTCCAAAGATTGGTTTGTGGTTACCTCGGACGTATCCCTTCAGGAGCTTAAGGACAACCTGAGTGTTAACATAATGGTGACTCCACTGGGGACTTCCTCAAATAATCTCACAAATCCAGTCCGAAGCTCCACTGAGGACGAATCTGACCTTTAAAAAGTTTTTGTTTAGCCTATATTGTTAGAAAATTCCCCCCCAAAAAAAAAAAAACAAGCTAGAAGTTGGCTCCCAAAAAGCATTCGCGTTATACAAGATCAAATCCAGACCTAAATCCCCTAGCTGTCTTTGAAAATCCCAATATAATCCCTAAGATCCTTAGACAACAAGAGCAGCAAAAATAGTTTTCCAGTACCATTCTGGAGACAGTTCAGCCAAGCCGTGTTCCAACCCCTGTTAAAGTTTTATTTTGTTGAAACCCTACTTCCCCTTGTTCATCTTCCTCTTCTCCAAGTCCCATTTCTACACCTCTGTTCGCTACACATACCACCACTACTACTCCTATTATCCCAGTTGCTCCGTTTGTTCCATTTATCCCTGTTATTCCACTTATCCCTGTTAATATGGCTAACAGATATGCACCTTTACAGCTGCCTGCTAATCCCGGGGATATGCCTCAGGATTACCAGACTAAAATAACTTATTTTGATGGCACAAGTGCCTACACACCCCTTCAGCATACAAAGAAAATGTAGGACTGCTTTGAGAGTTATGAGATTGACGATGATAGTGTGAGAATGAAGATTTTTGTCCAAAGTTTGACAGGTGATGTCAGGACTTGGTTTAGAGCACTCCCAGCCAATTCCATAGCAGACCCAGACGCCTTATACCAGTCATTTATAAACAGATGGGAGAAAAAGAAAGACCCCTTGCACATATTATCTTAATATGACACTATCAAAAGAGGCCCTCAGGAGACAATCTTAGACTACTGTGCAAGGTTTAATAATGTTTATAATGCAATACCACAGAACTTAAGACCTCCACCTGATCTTGCTTTGTACAAATTCCCTGATGGTTTTTATCCCCATATGGCTTATCAGTTAAGGGAAATAGCGCCTCAAAGCCTTACAAAAATGCAAAATGTTGCTTTTAGTGTGGAGGCAAACCTGATTGCTAAAAGAAACAGAGCTAGAACCGAGAGAAGAACCACCTTCAAGGAAGAACCCTCAGCCTTCGACCAGAAACTAGATGCTATTATCAGTGGCATGCACAGGCTGGGAGATAGAGTGGAAAGTGTTGAGAGGAAATCATCATGGGAGGGGCAACAGCCTAACGCTACGAGGAACCCAAATTTCAGGAAAGGTCAGAACACAAATGCTGCCAGATCTAGCCCAGACCGTGATATAAGACCTCCTTTCCAAGAAAACTACACAGAGGCATCCACTTCTAGTGAAACCACAAAAGAGACTCACATGAACTTGATAGATTCGAAGGATGAGCAATATATTTTTCTCACTCAAGAAGATCAAGACTACCATGATGTTAATAAATTTCAGATTAAGTCTGGAGAGTCTTTTGATTTTAAACAAGGCTATGATTCTGCTGTTTATGAGGTCCACAAACAATATAAGCTGAGAACAAGAACCATTGATTTCCCAGCACCTAGCAAGACAAAAGACAGAAAACAGCCCAACAAGATTAAAGGCAGGGTTATCATAACAGAACCAGTTGATGTTTCTGTCCCAAACCCGCACCAAGTGACTGTAGAGGACATAACAGACATACAGCCTCCTATTGATCAGCCTATGCTTCCTTCTTCCTCGAAAGAAGACTTGAACAACACACCTAAAAATCTTCCCAAAACAGAAATACCACAAAGTGTCATTCATCATAACGCTGATAATCAAAAGGAAAACACAGAAAATATTCTTGAAAAGGAGAAATCCACTACTGCTAACGCAAATATTCCATTGGAAAAACCATTTAACTTAGAAGCAGAGATTGGAAAACTTAAGATATCCATCCCCCTCTCAGAACTTGCCAAGCATGATGTTTATAGGAAACAAATTCAAAGGTCACTTCAAATGCCAGAGGTCAAGGATGATGTAAATGTTTTAGATGATACCCCTGAGCTGATGTTTGGTCCAGAAGTTAATGGAAAATCAACATATGGATCTATTCCACCTTTTTATGTCAGTCTGCACATACATGACAAGATCTTGCATAATGCTATGTTTCACTCAGGTGCCTCACACAATCTTATGCCCAAAGCTGTAATGGAAAAGCTAAACCTTGATGTCACAAGACCCTACAAAGATCTGCTCTCCTTCGAATCAAGTCAGGTCAAATGTTTAGGGTTAATCAAAGACCTTTGTGTGTCTCTAGTCCAATTTCCCAACAAGACAATCCTAATGGACGTAGTAGTTGCCGACATTCCACCAAAATATGGGATGCTCTTATCAAGATCTTGGGGAGCAAAACTCCAAGGATCCCTCCAACTTGACCTCTCTTATGCCACTATATCTGTCTTTGGGCAACCAAAGAGACTATACAGGGAAACACTGATGAAGTACGTGGTAAGTAGTGAGGAAAAGCCCCAAAATTTCCCAATTTACTCAATCCATTCTAATATGGATTCTTTTATTTTGTTTAATGATGACACCAATCCTCCAACTAATGAGAAGCCTCTAGCTTTAGAGCTAGAAACATGCATCAATGAGGAATCGGTTGCCCATACCCCTGAAATTGTTACAACAATCAAAGCAACCAGCAAACAAGAAGAACCTCCCCAAACAGAAATTTTAAATCTGCCCAGTCCTAAAATGGCCGAAACTCTTAATACAAACCACAAGAAAGAAATCACATGGTATTTGGAGTTTGATGGTTCTGTCAACAAGTTAGGTGCAGGGGCAGGGATATGGACTCACAATACACATAACAACCATGTAGAAGGCCATGCCTATAGACTAAATTTCAGATGTACCAACAACATGGCAGAGTATGAAGCTCTCCTCCTAGGCCTAAAAACGCTCAAAGCTCTAGGAGCTACAAAAGTGTCCATTCTAGGTGACTCCGACTTAATTATACAACAAATGAAAGGTAATTTTGTCACGAATGACAACAGAATGAGTGCCTATAGGACTGTTACCATAGAAATACTCAATACCTTCACTGAATCCGAGCTTGCAAAAATTTCAAGAAATCATAATATTCGTGCTCATAGCCTAGCCACTTTTGCTAGTACATGCAAGCTTCCCTTTGAGCCAAATCACCACTTCACTGCTGAGATAAAACATAGACCCTCTGTCCCTAACAATGTTAAAAATTGGCAAGCGTTTGAAAATGATGCTCAGATTAACAACTTCCTCACTCTTGAGGGTGAGTTTTCAAATTCAAATATTGACATGGAGGCCATGAACGATTCCCAACATCAAACAAATGAAAATCAGCAGGCTGTAACAGCTGCAATAGCAGAGCAAATCCTTGACCCAACTATTTTTGACAATGCAAACATAGAAGAGCTGAAACAAATGCATTTAGAGGAAACAACCAAAGCAGAGGATGAGTTCATTGATTTAAAGGATAACTTTTTGCCTGCTGGCCTAACTCCATTAGAAGATATGTTTGATGATAATGATGTGCCCAAAAAGCCAAAAATGGAGCCTTTAAATGCTGCTATAGAAGAACACAACGTAGGGATAGCAGAGAAGCCCAAAATGATTAAATTTTCCAAAAATCTGCCTTCTAATCAAAAACCAAAGTATGTGGATTTGTTCAAAGAATTCCAAGATATATTTGCTTGGAGTTATGAGGACTTGAAGTCCTATGACACCCGAGTGATTCAACACACCATTCCCTTAAAACCAAATTAGAAACCATTCAAACAGAAACTTAGAAGAATTAACCCTATGCTTCTTCCCCTCATCGAGAAGGAAGTAAAAAGAATGTTTGAAGCAGGTACCATAGCACCCATCAGATTTTCTGAATGGGTATCCAATCTGGTTCCCACAAGGAAAAAATCAGGAGAGATCAGACTGTGTGTAGACCTAAGAAACTTAAACCAAGTCTCTCTAAAAGACCACTACCCTTTGCCCAAAATGGACCACATCCTATAAAGAGTAGTGGGCGCATCTAGAATTTCTTTACTAGATGGATTTTCAGGATTCAATCAAATACTTGTTCACCTGAATGACCAAGACAAGACAACGTTTACCACACCGTGGGGAACATTTAAGTATGTTAAAATGCCTTTCGGGCTAAAAAATGCTGGTGCTACCTTTCAAAGGGCAATGGATATTGCATTTGCCAAGGAAATCCATGACTTCCTTGTTGTTTACCTAGATGACCTAACCCCTTTCTCCAAATATGATCAAGAACACCTTAAGCATCTAAGACAAATTTTCATGACGTGTAGGAAATATGGCATTTCCTTGAACCCCAAAAAATCCTTGTTTGGCCTTGAGGAATGCAAGTTGCTAGGCCACATTATTTCAAAAGACGATATCAGAATTGACCCGGAAAGGATCCAAGCCATCCTCCAAATTCCTTACCCAAGAAACATAAAAGAGTTGCAAGGATTCCTTGGAAAAATCAATTTCTTAAGAAGATTTATCCCAAACTTAGCTGAGCTGATAAGACTATTGATCAACATGTTGAAAAAAGATGCTAAGGTAAAATGGTCTCTTGAAACCAAGCAAGCTTTTGAGAGTATCAAAGCTACCTTAACCCAAACCCCTGTCCTCACAAGTCCACAGTTTAATAAGGATTTTATCATCTTTTCCTTTACTTCAGGTCACACCATAGTTGTTGTTCTTTTGCAAAAGGATGATCAAGGAAATGAAAAGCCAATTGCATTTTTCAGCCGAGCCCTAAGAGACGCACCCTTGAAATACCAAATCATGGAAAAGCAGGCCTATGCCCTTGTTAAGGCCATTAAAGACTTCAGAGTTTATATTTTATACTCCCATGTGATTGCCTATGTCCCAAGCTCTGTCGTAAAAGACATATTAACTCAAGAGGGACTTGAAGGCAAGAGAGGCAAGTGGATTGCCAGCATTCTTGAATATGACATAGAAATAAAACCTACCAAGCTGATAAAGGGACAAGGTTTAGCCAAACTCATGTCCGAAACAAATCTTCAAGCCATAGATATTAACCAACTTGACAATGAACAGGAGCTGGAAACTCCACAGATCAGTGAAACCTTTTTGCAATCCCCATGGTATGCCGATATATGCTTTGTATTGTTAAATCTGTGTGCTTCCCCAGGATTGTCCAGAACCAAGAAAATATTTTTGAAGATGAAAGCATCAAAGTTTTGTGTCTTAGATGGTGCCCTGTTTTGGAAAAATCATGAAGGCATATTGCTCAATTGTTTGACTATAAATGAAACTAACAACATCATGAAGGAATTTCATTCAGGGGACTGTGGAGGACATTTATATTGGAAGTCCACTGCTGACAAGATTTTACAGGCTGGTTATTATTGGCCTTCTCTATTCACAGATGTCAGGAGATTTGTTGTTTCATGTCACAAATGCCAAATCTTTGAAGGAAAAAGAAAATTGCTCCCTTTGCCCCTTAAGCCCGTCTCAACTGAAAAACCTTTTAACCAATGGGGTCTAGACTTCATTGGAGAAATCCATCCATCTTCTTCAGGCCAGCACAAGTGGATTTTAACAGCCACTAACTACTTCACCAAGTGGATTGAAGCCATCCCATGCAGGCAAGCCAATGACTCCACTATTATCCGATTCCTGGAGGATAATATCCTTTCTAGATTTGGCTGCCCTGAGAAAATCATCACTGACAACGTTGCTGCCTTCAAATCCAAAAAGATGATCAACTTCTACCATAAATTTCACATTACCTTAGGCCACTCTACAACCTACTACCCTCAAGGTAATGGCTTGGCCGAGTCATCCAACAAAAGCCTCATTAACATCATAAAGAAAGTGCTAGAAGAAAATAAAAAGAACTGGCATAGGAAGCTCATAAATGCCCTGTGGGTAGACAGAATTTCAACTAAGAGATCCATTTGGATGAGCCCTTATGAGCTAGTATATGGCATGGAAGCCAGATTTCCTTCATCTCTGGGCATTCCTACTATCAAACTATTACAGGAGATTCAGGCTGAGCCAAATGACAATCAAAGAAGAGTTAATTAGACCATTCATCTTTAGCAAACCAGAGAGAAAGTGTATGACAGAGCCCAAATTTTGCAAGAGAAGCTCAAAAAGATGTTTGATAAGAGGGCTAAGGCTGAGGATTTCTACATTGGTGACAAAGTTCTAAGATGGGACTCATGAAGAGAAGACAAGGGAAAGCATGCCAAGTTCGATTTTCTATGGAGAGGCCCATTTATTATCAGCGCTGTGCAAGGCAATAACACATATTTTCTCAAATCTATGGATAACAACACAATGGAAGACGACCCTGTAAATGGCCGAATGTTGAAACATTATCGAGATCCCTTTTAAAGGGATACAATGCCCCTGTGTATATATTTGTATATTGATGTTTTTATATATGTCAGCGTTGTACTTTTTATGTTTGTATAAGCAATCCGATTGCTTGGAACCGAGTAGCGAAGTTATGGAGAAAGAGCAAAGCTAGTCCTCTATTTTAATGATCAGTCACAGCATCATTCTTAGGAGAACAGCGCAACCAAGTTTATAAGGCACAGCCCGTGCAAATCATCCATTTCAAAAGGCTCTGTCTTTTGCATTGGTTTCAGCATAAAGGTGTAGCGAAATGTTGAGTGAAAGGAGCAATAATAATACAGAAGGATGCTTAGGACCAATTGAGATATATTTGAAAGAACTCAAGGGATTAAGGGATAGCGCCATATTTTACAGCGATTCATGTTAAAAGGAGGTTGCGTTCAGAATTTTAAACTTCAATCACCTGACAGCCAACAAAAGGGAATGCTCTTGTTGATTCTTTGTTTTGAATCACATTGGAGATCCGCACTCAGGGCAGTTTTGGATATTTAGAGCAATCAGAACAAGATAAGAGAACTGTTGTATATCATAGCAAAATCAATTAAAAATGCTGCAATCAGGCTTCCACAACTTTGGTCAATAGCATCAAAAGGGAGGAATATTTTTGGTATTACATCAACAACCTTCTCAAAGACAGAGTTAAAGCAAAATGCCTCAGTTTTGATCCATGTATTGAGACTATTCCAAAGGGAAGTGCTCAGGTAACATTATACACAACATTAAGCACGCAGAAGAAAGCAGGCGATGCTATATAGTTCACAGTAATTCAGTCGAGGGTAAGTGCTGTTCTTTTTCCAAAGTTTCAATCATTTAACAGTTAGCAGAAAGAAGTGTTCCTAGTCCACAACAACAATAGAAGATCAAGGCAGTCTGATCTGCTGTTCTTGGCTTTTCATGAGGAAAATCCATCCCCAAGTGGAGCCACTGTAAGCCTCCTGCTGCAGCAGGTATTCATCTTTCATGATCGGCATTTTTACATGCCAAATACGTCGTTCTTTGCATCCTGCAATGCTCCAAATTTGTTCCATTTTCCCTAGAAAAGGTTACAAGAGTGTGCCAGTCTAAATGCCACTGCTTTGTTCCATTCTGATGAGCTAATCCATTTTTGACGAAGTTTTCAGTTAAGGGAAGGCCAAACAGCTTAATCTTGGCCTCCCTAGGTTTCAATTTCCTGTTGTAGAATATAGAGAATCGTTATCTGTCCAAACAGCTTAATCTTGGCAGATTTGTAGATAGGTAGAGAAATAAGGGTGCTCAACAGCTTAATCTGAGCCCCTGGATGAAATAAGTGTAGATGTAGATAGGAGAACAGCAAGAAGAAAAGAATGAAAAGCCGGGTTTGCTAGTTCAAGTGCACCCAAACCAAAGGGAAGAAAAAATGCTAGGTAAGTAGGCTGGGTAAGTAGTTTTGCGGTTGCAGAATCATGGTGTGTGATCCATTTCATGTTTTCAAGTATCATATCTATCTAGATCACAAGTCTGAGGCAATTTTCCATTTGAAGGACTCCAAGCGAGGCATGTCTAACTTCCCCTTTTTTCCACTTCCCCAAATCACTCGCTAACTCCCCCTAAAGAGGTCAAGATCTGCTTGACATCTCTCAGTCTCATCATTGTCCATATCAGTTGCCTTGGTAAAGATCTGCTTTACTCAAGGAAAGTCCATACTTCCTCTACAAGTCCCATTTCCCCTTATAGCCTACGAGTTGTACACTTAGCACTTTCTGGTCACAATTCATATTAATTTCTAACTCTACTATGTAACTCCTTATTTAGTTCCCCTTCCCCTATTAAAACTATGTTAAATAACTCCACTACATACTTATCCCCTCCCCTTGGTTGAAAGATAACCATAAGTACACTTTGGAATTGCTAAGTTTGCCTGAAACATAGCAAGAACCCTCATTTTGCCCCTTTAAAACCATCTTCCAATGCAATGGACTCCTTCCAAAGCATGAAATTCCTCTTTTTTTAGGTTATCGGACCCCTTCCAAGGCCTCAAATACTCTTCAAAAGCATATATACCCTTCTTCCGATTGCAATAACCCTTGCCGACTGCATTCTTCCGATCCCTTTGGACCCCCTCCGACGCGATATCGTAGTCGGAGGTCTCAAGGCTAATGTTGCTCGTTTTTTGTCCTCTCCGATGGATGCTCTGCCGATGCCATTTCGCAATCGGCGTATCGCAATACTATATGCCACATATATATGCCCCTTCCCCTTTAGCCGATGCGATATCACAAGTCGGAAATCGGTGGTCGCAAGAGTCATGTTCTCGAAATGCATGTCGCTTCCTTTTTCCCCGATACGACATTGCCATCGCATTAAGAGATCATATCACATCACAAATACTTCCTCGCCGCATGCCTCCAATTATTCATATATTTCGTTTAAAACATGATTTATCATTAAGAAATGTTTTACTGCAAATTCATCGCAAATCACAGCATTTCAGTTATTGCTATCGCAAAAACATATAAGGCACTGCACCATCCAACACCCTGCCACATCACTCTGCCACTTCACCCCACTGATGTCATCCGCTATACCAGGACCCACCGCTGACGTCATGCTGATGTCACCCGCCAAAGAAGGGCGTGCAAGCGCAAAAAAGCATCTTAGGAGGCTCAGATTCAAATTCTGAGGCAGTTTTCGATGCGCTAATCGCGCATCGCTACGGGAAATAGGCCAAAGTGGGGAATCTTTTTTTTAGCAGTTGTTTTTGCCGCGGAAGGGCAGAAAAGGGGCAAATTAGTAGTTTAAAGAGGATCAGTAGAGAGAGAGAGTCCCGATTCAAGTGTTAAAGAGTATCAGTGTTGCGGCGAAGTGTATTAGTGAAGATTTTCTCAGGGCTCTAGGCGAATAAAACATTAAAAGAAATCCTTGAAAGTCAAGAAGCAGTTAAGGAACCACTCAAAGCTCATCATCACAATGACTGAACATTAAAAACTAACATAAGATCAATGGACCAAAGCTCAAAGCACAGTTATTATAGAAACACTCCATCAATCCACCAAGGACACCATGTTAACTCATTTTGATCCAACTGCTTCTGGCACAGCTAAATAGATAATTACTTGCATTTAATTTCCGCACAAGTTTAGATTTAAAAATCTTTTTTCTGCATACCTGTTGAGGTCGACTGTAATAAATATTTTTGGATATTTACCCTATATATACAACCCTGAACAGAGGGGAAAAAGGTGGTGGTTGGTTGGTTGGTTGTTTGCTTTACTCCAAGAGAGACTCACACTGTATATCTAATATTTTCTATAATCAAAGATTGTTGAGAGCTTGGAGAATGTACTGTCTGATGCGGTGCTAATGGTTCTTGAAGAGTGAATGATGGAATTCTTGTGCTGCTTTATGAATCAATAAGTGCTCCTTACCTCTGTTATTTCAATTTCACATATGCTCAAGTCACAGAACGAAAGTCTAGTTTAGGATTTGCTTAGCTACACTCTATGCTTAGTTTCTGTGGTTTCTTAATGTTTTCCTCTTGATTTAGGCATAAATATGGATTCCTTATGGCTCATATTTTCTCTATTTCACATATGGATGACTGTTATTTAGGAATTCTTAGCTGCTCCTAAATATGGCTTGTTCATATTCTCTCTGCTAAACTGATTGAGAGATTCTTTGTTGCCTCTCATTCTGTAGCCCTCATTCCATTTCCATTCAGTTTGAATATTGTTTCATGAACAACTACCTTGCTCCTCCTTCCTCTTGTGACCAAGAAAACGCATCAGCAGTCCCACTCCATGACTCCATGCCCAATGGTTTGAAACTTATCACACTATGCCTTGCCTCTTTACTTGAAAGCATCATTCCTACACCCAAACCTTCTTCCACCCAAACACAAACAAAACCCCTGAACCCAATAACTAGCCTAAAATCAGCATTAACAAAGCTATATCCGAAAAGAGAGAGCCCTCTCTGATTGCAGGTGGGCTAGAACCTGCAATCCAAAGACTGGTTTGTGGTTACCTCGGCCGTATCCCTTCAGGAGCCTAGGGACAACCTGAGTGTTAACAGTCACAATATATTACTGTGGTGTCTAGGACCTACTCAAACAACTCTCCAAAGAGCTTTCTTAACCATACTACCTCACAACTAGCCATGCTAGTGGCAATATATTCTACTTTGGTTGTCCTCAATGCTACAAACTTTTGCTTCCTTCTCATCCAGGATATCATGGTAGATCCAAGGTTAAAACAACATCCTGATGTACTTTTCTTATCAAAATTATTTCCGGCTGAATCAACATCAGTATATGTATGAAGCCAAGCATTTCCTGTAGAATATCTCAGGCCAAGTGTAATTGACACATGAAAGTATCTCAATATGTGTCTAGAAGCTGTCTAATGTGAGTGGTGGGGCTCAGTCATAAAGTAACTCAGAGTGTTTACTTCATAGCATATATCTGGATGGGTGTTCAAAATAAGCATAATAGTCCCAATCAGTTGTCTATACTGAGATGGATTTTCTAAGTTTGGTCCTGCAACATCTACACATAATTTCCTGAAATTTATTTCCATATGAGTGACCATGGATTTATATTTAGTCATTCCAAATCTTTCCAGTAACTTTACAATGTATTTCCCTTGTGAGAGAAAATTTTCACCAAAATTTTGCCACACTTCAAAGCCCAAAAAGTAGTGCATAAGACCAAGGTCTTTCATTTCAAACTCAGAGGTTAGATTCCTCTTACATTCTATCATCATAGTCTCACTACCTGTCAAAAATAGATCGTCAACACACAAAACGAAAATCAATGGCATACGTTGGATTACCTTGAAGTAGAGGTTGGGATCAACATTTCTTCTTGTGAATACCAACTTTACTAAGTAGTTGTCAATATGTGTATACAAAGCTTAGGGCACTTGCTTCAAACCATACAACGCCTTCTTCAACCTGCACACATGTGTTTTATAGTCTTCCACTTCAAATACTTTTTTGTTGTTCAACATATACCACTTCCTGTAACATTCCATGGAGGAAGGTGGTATTTACATCCATTTGATGAAGAGTCCATCCCTGACTTGCAACAAGGGAAACTATAGATCCGATGGTTATATTGCTATGGGGTCAAATGCACGGGATGAAAACTACCCTCGAAAGTCTTCCCGGGACCTTCGACAGACTGTAAGGTTATCTGCAAAAGCTACCTGTTACACACATGTTCATCTATCAAACATATATTGACAGGATATGGAAAGAGGATCACCTTTGGTTCTTTCTAGATTCACTTGGGGATCTCCATGCGGTAAGAAGAACTCCTCCTAACCGGCTCCAAGATGATTCCTACACAAAAGAATGAAGCAAACCAATCACAGCATATACTTCTGACAATTAATGTAAGAATTCATAACAAACATGTATAAATGTATAACTTATCTACTCCACAAAAAGCATCAGAATGAACAAATAAATGCACAATATCACCGACACTTTGGAGTAGGGAACACAACTGCAATCTTATATTCAGAATGGAAGAGTGATTACAACAACCTATTGTATCAGCCTTCCTTACCCCTTCTTCCTCTATCTCTCTCTCCTTCTTTTAGCTAGCTCCTTCAAGAATATGACAGTTCACAACAGCTCTATGGGCTATCCTTCCAAATGCTCTGATCCCTTTGCAATGGCCCTCTCATTGCTTATATGGCAATCAAATTAGGGCTGCCAAACTCCACCTGTAGTTCATTTGGGAAAAAGCCATGAACCTGCCTTGTTTACAAGCTTTTTTCCATTTTCCTTCATTCTCAGAATAGAATTTCTCCAAATATCTTGATTTTTGGAGTTTCCTTGCTTTTCTTGCACAAATTTAGGGATTTAATATCTAGATATTTATGGGCAAATTCATTGGCATAACCTTTTGGACATCACTTAAGTTCACTAACGCTCCCCTAGTCTAACAACAAGAGTTAGCAGGGTGACTAATGCTCCTTTATGCTTGTAAATAAGCATTATAAAGCAGGCAGTCAGTGTGTGGAGAGCATTAGTGTGGGTTCTGGGCCTGCAATTGTGATCATTTCTTCAGTCATCTTGTCTTTCTCCTCTAAGTTGATTATGAGGTCAATTTGTCCTATAACAGATGCCCCCTAAAGTATGAGATTAGAGGCAGAGATGATGGCCAAAATACTTTATGAAAAAACACTATAATTTGCTGTCAAAATCTTTGTAGAGAGAGAGAGAGAAGTTTTGGGTGGCAAGGAAAACCTGATACAACAAAGATACATATATATAAACTGCTAAAATCATGTCCTAAGTCAGGCATTCCCATGCTCAGTAGCTATGTTAGAGTAACTTTATCCTCGGAGATATAACAATGTTGGCCACCAATATGGCACAGGGCAGATCCAGTGTCATAATAGATCATCTTGAAATAGCTGTCTCCAAAGAACAATATCGCAGCTTGGGAGAGGAAACAAGGCTAAATGATGCAAGCCTCTACCCAAGGTCTTGATTCCCACTTCACCGAACAACATAGATCGGTACATGTGATAATATGAGTTGACGTAAAAAATGCACGAAATCATCTGATTAGAAACCAATAATGGAGACTGTTAACAAATGCGAGGAAGGCCACCGATAATGGTGATGGTCTCCAAGATGCACAGTGCAAACTAACAAGTGTGAAAGATTTTTTTCGTCGAACACTCGTAGAATCGCTTAACCAGGAGTCAGTAATGAAAACCCGTGATCAAACACAAGGTAACCTGCCACTAATGTCTGCAATCACCAAGGCACTGAATGTTTTTCTGGGTTATCTTCCTAGATAGAGTGTTGAAGTCGATAGGAATAAACCTATTGAAAGGTAGGCAATGACGTGTCCTACATCAGTCAACACGAAACCGAACAGGGATGATTTTGTTTTTTGAAGAATCTTTTGAGCTTTTGGGTCTAAACAATGAAGGGCATGATGAAAGGATATGTAGGATTGGTTGATAGAGGAAACAAATGGGAACCCTTGAACAATAGAAGGCATGACAATGGTTTTAACCAGACAACACTAGACTCATGAACACTACAAAGTGTTTAAGATATGGAGATGCAATTACATCAAGGCATATAGGCTAAAAACTCATAGGTTGGTAGCGTTCATACTGAGAGGCTATCAAAATGACAATTTATTTGAGGGAGTGCCATGTTCAAGGGAAAAAAACGCTGCCAAATCACACTTCTAGATACAGGATACAGTTGTATTGTCCACTTTTCCTTGTCTGATTTTTTAATGAGTCTAGACGAGTAAACTCATCGATATTTTCATGTTTATAGAGTCTGAAAAGGGATCGCAAAAAGAACGAATCTTTGCCCTATCTGATTAGTTTAATGAGTCCAGACAGGCAAACTCGTCGATTTTTTCATATTTTAAGAGTCTGAAAAATATCGTAAAAAGAATGACTCTATATCTTATCTGTACATTTAAAGAGAGTAGACTAGACAACTTGGTGGTCTTTTCATATTTAGAGAGTCTGAAAAGATCATAAAGAGAGACTCCATGGTGGTCCCTTTGTCATAGTTGCTAATTGGGTGAGACAAAAGGTTAATAGTATACACATATTGGTTACTTTTCCTTATTTTAATCTATTGAACCCAAATAAAGAGAAACCTTTTTCCAATAGATGTCAACCTCATTTTGTTACGAGTACGAGGTGATAGACTAAACTCGTGTTTTGTCGTGATACTTTAACAAGCTTTGTAAAAAAAACTCGAGATTTTTCATTTTTTAATGAGCAAGAAAAAAATACCTGAAATAATGCTTGGGTCATATTTAGCATGTTTAACAAGTAGCAAGACATAGCTCGGGATTTTTTCAGTTTAAAGAGCGAGAAAAAAGTGCTTAAAAAGGATGCTCCATTGGTCTTTTTCAGTTTATGAGCTAGAACAAGATTAAAAAAAAGGTGCTCAGAGCATCATTTGCGTATATTTAATGAGTGAAAAATGATGAAAAACTCGGGGATGTTTATATTGTTTAAAGAGCAAATATCCCAAAAAAGTGCTTTACGGATTGTGGTATGGATGTTTAACGAGTCCTACTACAAAAACGCAGAGATGTCTGTATTTTTTAAAGAGCAATAAAATGTCTCCAAAATTTCTCTACAATAGTTAGATAGATTTTAACGAGCTTAACAATGAAAACTCGGGGATGTTTGTATTTTTTAAAGAGTAATAAAATATCCCTAACAATGCTCTATCCATCATTGCATAGATTTAACGAGTGCAACGACAAAAAGTCGGGGATGTTTGTATTTTTTAAAGAGCAATAAAATGTCCCTAACGATGCTCTATAAAGAATTGCATGCAGCTTTTACTACTTTTCATTCCTGAAAGTACTTTCATCAAAAGCAGTAAAAAGTATAAAAAGGCAACAATTTCTATTATCTGGGTTCATGCATGATAAAAAATCATGTAGAATGGACTACTTTCTCTTTAATGAGTTTCAAAAAATCATGTCTCTCAAAGTTATATAAGGAGATGCCTGGAGCTTTCACTTGCATCATTTTTACTATTTTGAAGTTTGTGAGAGCTAGTTGGAGCTAAAGAGGAGCACATTTTCCACGGACCATTGTAGGAGATCCGAGCAACCATTCGACGTGATGTCAGTCCTAGGTGAGAGCTAAAACCTTGCTCTATGCTTTATTAAACCTTTTTTAATAGTTTTGTGGGTGGAAATTTGCATATTTGAGGTGCCCTAGAGCCATTTTTGCGCACTAACGCCTTCCAGATGACCAGTATAGTGCGTTAAACGCTTTGTACGAGCCATTGGAGGGCGTTAATCCTCCTTGCGTAGCACTGGGAGGGGTGTTAGGGCTGTAGGGTGCATTTGAAACCCTCATGCATGGTTTCCTTAAGTGATTTTGCCCCATTTTAATTGTTTTTAGGGTTATTTTATGTAGGTTTCAGGTTGAAATGACTCACCTATGGAGAGAACGAGCCCATGTTAATGAGGAATTGCCGATGCGTAATGATCCAGCTTGCATACTTGCATTGCGCCACTGTGGTTTACTGAAGTATGCAAGGCTAGAGTTGATGAAAGGATAGGAGGATTTAATGAGATGGATCATACAACGCTGGGATGAACATGAGCAAGTGTTCAGAATTGGAGATCAAGAGCTAGAGATTGACCGGGATGATATTTACTTTTTGACTGGTTTGTCGTGCCACGGGGCACCAGCAAACCTCACCGGTGGTAGGTCAGATCCACGATCTACTTTAGAGCTAGTACAAATCTACTGCATCCATGGGAGTGGGTTAGTCAACAATAGAGTCTCGATAGAGAGGATTCGATCATAGTCTATGAGGGCAGTTTTATGTTTGATTGTGCATTTGGCAGGGTCAAAAAGTCCCCACATGGTGACAATGGCCCAACTGTTTCTTGCCATTGATTGTGTCTAGCCCCATATGTTCAACTGGTATGAAGCAGTGCTTCACTAGTTGAAGGTAGAATTGACAACATGCAAGACTCGTACCCAACACAGTTTTGGGTACGGTACTATCATAGTCTCATTTATCCTTGAGAGGGTACTTGTCATGCGCCCATAGGTGAGCTAAGGTCCCTTTGATCTGAGGGGGCCAAGGCAGGGTCACTGGTCATCACTTGATTGTCTCATAGGAGGAGGACCACTCCGACACTTTTTTGATGAAGAATTCTTCCAGTGGCTTTGCAGCTAGATAGTGATTGTTGATGACTATGCCTATGAAGGCATGGACTTTATCGGTGACCCAGACTTGATTCTACCAAGACCAACTGGGGTCCTCAAGGTGAGAATAATTCTGATAGTACTTAAGTATTTTTGTACTTTTGAATGTATATGTAATGTTTTTTAATGATGAGATAAGAATTGACATGAAACTTTTATGCTTAACACAGATTTGGCGCCAGTACAACCTGCAGGCGAACCTCGCTATGTGTGACGAGGCGGCCAACTACATACTAGAGGGGGTGATGTCGATAGTCTCCGCGAGGTTCTGAGGAAGCTAGAGGGTTTGACTATGGGTGTCCCTCCCCTTCCTATGAGGGAGATTCCTGCTCATATGCAGTGACACACTGTTGGTGTACCTGAGCGGTTTCTGGTTCCTCTTCGGAGGGTAGCTAGATCTGTTTTAGCTTTTTTGGAGCAATAGGCTCATTTTAGCGGGTGATCTAGCGTAGCCATATGAGTGTTTGTAGCTGTGCTTTGAGCCATTTTGTACTTAAATCATCCAAGTTTTGGGATATTTGATGTAAAAAATTGGATTTCGATCTATATATATACAGATATTTTTGGTATTTTGATGGTGTAAATGTGTTTCAAAACATTTTTTGTGACAAATTTTTAACTTTAGTAAATGTGTTACTTCTCATGAATGCTGCTATGACAAATGAGACAAATGCCGATCTAATACATATTTAGCTAACAAATCAACAACTATATTTAATTCTCGAGGAACATGTTCATATGTGATTATTTCAAATCGACGTTCCAGGAGTCGCACCCTTAGATAATTATGTAACAAGGTTCGATTACGGATGTGATAATAGTTTGTCAATTACATAACGACTAGCTAGGAGTGTAACCTAACTACTAGATTGGAGATCCCCCTTGATGACACTTCCGTGAGAAGCGAAACAATGGACATGTACTCGGCAATATTGTTGGTGGCGGTACCAAGAAAGACTCCTCCCAAGCAAAATATTTCTAACTCGGGTGTATAAATGACCCAAGCAGCTAATGCCATGTGTCGTGTGTGATGACTGGCATCATCCGCGCATCCTACGTATGCTAAGGGCAACAATGACATCTGCATTGCGAGGAGAATGCATGAGACAAGTACTCCACTAAATAACAAAACAATCCAATCACATCAAAAAAGGTAAGAAAAACTTATGAATACATAAAATTACAAAGCACATGCCCAACACGACACTAGGCAGAACATTTTTCAGATAGAGCCTGTATGTGGGCTCCTTGAGTGGAATTCCATCCCAGTCCTACAGTTCATATGCCCCTGAGGGGAGGACTTTCGTTATGACATATGGACCTAGACATATGGGTCAAAGCATGCATGCCTCCAAGAGGTTATCTTTTGGATGATATAACGATACGAAATCACCTTCTTGAAAAGAAGAAAACCTAACTACTTTTTGCAAATTGGGTTTGTACTCGCTACTTGTGAGCTGCGAGTGCCAAATTGGCATTTCAACGGGTTTTATCCAGCTGCTTGAGGTACAATAGGCGTTCTTCTTCGGTTGTGGGGCCGGGCATGGGTTTAATGGCCATTTCAAGGGAAGGAGTTGGCCACCCATTTGGTTTTGCCTCGTCGTAAAGTTGGATCTCATGCGTGACAAATGACAGATTAAAGTCAGGCATTTCTTCGTGAGACCAAACAAATTCTTCATGGAATCCTTCATGTAGGCAAGTGGAGCTTGCAATTTACTCAAGACTACAATTTGCTCTCATCTGGGTGTCTTCCATGGTGCCTGTCGTGACTGAAATATCTATGGGTAATGATCTAGAAGTATCGTCCATATTTTCATCCACCCCAAGAGTTTGAATTCTTGTATAGGGTGGGGAAATGATTTCGTTTGTGTCAGAGGATAGGACTTGAAGTGACATCATGTTTGAGTCAGATGTCAAAGCCCAAATATGCCAATCCTCCCAATGTTGCTCTCCCAAACTCATGATTCCTTGAACAACTTCGTCCGTTGATGGGATTTTATCGCATAGATCTAAAGGAGGAGCAGTTATGGGAAGGGGGTGGTACCATTGGTGATAGCCAACATGACTGGAGATGTGGATGCTGATTGAATGCCTTGGTAGGCTGATTCAGTTGATGATAGTGGCATCTGGTCTCCGTATGTGTCAAGGTTTGAAGGCACCATTGGGATCTAGGGATCGATCGGTTCATGAGGAATTTGTGAAAGCATGTGAACCAATTTTGGAACCTGCGGTGACGGAAGATGAAAACAACCCATCAGGGAGGAAGCTTTCAACAAACTGGTACCTATACTGACAAAATTGTTAGTTACACCTCCTACTAGGGGTACAGAGTCATTTGGTAATGGTGAATAATCAGGGGTGTAGAAAGAGAACTGATCCATTGTAATGACCTTTCCATCCAATGGAAATAGGATGATATGAAAGACAGTGGATACGATGGCCATCATGGCATATGTCCAACTGCAACCTAGCAATAGATTATAGTCGATTCTCTTGTCCACAACTTCTACATCCACTGTTACTGTTTCCTAGCCAAAGTGATGGGAAACTGGCTAAGTATCCTTTTGGGACAAAGGTGTGGCCGTCGAAAGCTTCAAGGGAGTTCAACGATGGGGAGAGGTTTGGGGAACCCAAGGCGAGCCAACATGAAGCTGACATGACATAGGTCAAAGCACCTTTGTCGATGATAGTTCGGTGTATACCTTTACCTTTTGAAGTGATATGCACCTAAAACGCAAGCTGGTGGGAAAGAGGAGGTTTACACTTATCCATGTTGAAACTAGCCAGCATGGAATCCGTAGGTTCAATACCCCCGATAGCCAAAAGCAAATCTTTCCTTTGGCTAGGGCATGTTTGAAGACTTTGAGCACCAACATAGCTGACAATGCTTGCGCCAAATCCTCTACAATGTTGTAGTGTTGGGTGGCATGTGCAGATGTGTTCTGCATTGTGCGTCGAAATGCCCCCTTCAAGGGTCGAATTACAAAGTCCTCAACCAGCCTTTTGATTCACAAATCATTGGGCAGCGATGGGTTTTTACTTGTGGATGGTTCTGCTGCCGGAGCAACAGGAGCTTCATAAGATTTGGCTCTTGTGGTTAGTTCTACCATTTCAAATGTGTAAACGGTAGAACTTCCTTCACCAACTGAAGGATGTTGCGAACCGTTGCTTCCCCCTGACGAGGGTTGTGGTTGGTTGGCAATGAGATTTCGCTGCGGTTGATTAGGGAAAGGATTTCTAAGGACAACAGGTGCCTTACCAGAATGTTTCTTGGAAAGGTAATCCATGCATTCTTGAAGATGCGGACAACGCTAGGTTACATGTTCTTCAAGACAGAGTTTGCACGAACAGTTGGTGCCCTTATCTTTTTCTATATCAGTAGGTGTAGCAGCCTTCTAGTTTGGGTTAGGCTGCTTAAATGACTGCTCCTCAAAAGGAGTGGTCTTGTTCTTATTCTTCTTGTTCTTGCTACCGAATTTCTGTGTAGACTGAATAGAGTTAATTGCAGTGGCAGGAGGAGCAGTTGCTTTGGTAGAGGGGTCCACTGCTAGCTTGGCAATGGAACCACTGAGTTGTTTTACAGTGACCCCAGAAGTTATGCTGACGATCCCATCGACGTGCGCTCTAGGGTGCTGAGTGGTGGGAGGATTGGGGTTACCGGGAGCATAGGGGATAATGTCGTAGAGAGTGCTAGACTATGAATAGATCAAATCTAAGTGCTAGGCACGATGTCTGGATTGGTCCTCTATGACTGCACCACCTAGAGTGACATCTCTAGCGATCTGTGGGAGTAGTGACTTACAGAACCAGTCTGTTAAGAGAAAATCATGGATGGGAGCTTTGACTAACCTCCGCCTACGTCTCCATTCATGGATATGATCAGAGATGTGGGTGGCGGTATCCTAATGAAACGAAGTAATGAGCTCTGTCCCTGTCTCATAATGGATAGGTAACTGAGAGTGCTTTAGGAACTCCATTGCTAAAGTGTCAAAGGTATTCACTAACGCATGTGGTAACTCAATATACCACTTTGCAGCATTTCCAGTGAGGGTGCGGGGAAAAAGATGTAACCGAACACTGTCATCCACCATAGAGTTAGAAACACACCATAGATGGTAGGTGGTGACGTGAGTGCCCGGATCCTCCCCTTGTTTTTCGTTGAACTTAGGAATGTCCGTCAGTATTTTATGTGGGATCGGCGGCCATTGTAAGTTGTGGTAGATGGGGTCGTTTGTCAACTTGTATAAGTTGGGGATATCCAATGTTGCAAAAAAAGGAAAATTTTTGGGTGTCCTCGTCTCGGACCATGGTGATGACGAATGACCTGAGGAGCTTTGTGCTCCTCCCATTGTTTGGTTCCCCATGGTGTACATGGGTTGCATGTGTAACAATTGCTGTGTGGTATGGTGTTGTAGATGGTATTGCCATGGGGATTTTGATGCTGGGGTATGAAGTTGCCCCCAATATAAGAGGTGCCCCTTGGAATCATCTGAGCTTGTGAGTAGGGTGCCTCCATGGTTTTGGTGGGAATCCCTTGTGGATTCCCAACGGACACAGAACTAACCGTATGGATTTGATTGATAGAGGGAACACTCATGTCAATCAATGACTATCCATGCATGCTTGAGAATGCTGGGGGAACTATGACATTCCTTGCCATCATGTGCATATTGGGAACTACCCCAGATGTTTGATGCTGGGGGTTGTAACTGTACATTGGTAGCCAAACTTGGTTTTGGTAAACTGGGACTGCGCCCATAGTGCCGCATTGAGTGTTATATGGAGCGCTACATGTGGCACTAGTCGAAGGTATGCTTTGTGGCACCATAGGAGTGGAACCTGGCATTTGCTGGGTTCCACCTATAGAGGGTGTTATGTGAGTTGCAGTACCTAGGATGAATGGGATTGTGGGGTTCCACATCACTGGTGTTGTAATGACCGTCGACTAGGGAGGTGGTAGAGGACCAACAATGTCTCTATAATTCCACGACCCTTGAGGCACCGACTAGATAGATGGGAGAGTTCCACCTAATGAAGAAGAAAGTATTGGTACTGCAAGAGTAACTACAGGGTCCAACAGATTTGTAAGAGTAGTGTTAATTGAGGAAGAAATCCTTCTATAAAGAAATCCTCTGGAAAATCAAAATCGTCAGTTGTCCACATAGACCCCGTGTGCGATTTAGGAGAATGATTCCTCAAAGATGAGGAATTCGAGTCAGTGGAACTCATCAGATCCTCCACAATAAGTGGAGGAAGACCTAACAATCATCTGGATTGACGACGAGGGCTGGATGTCACCACAATGACTGTTAAGTTTTATCAAATAGATTTTAATGTGATATTCTTTAAAGTCTCAAAAACGATAGCTCTCAGGTACCTAAAAATAAAAAAATACACTAAATATGTCAATCAACAAACAGAGGAAATTACCTCGCATAATAAACACTGATTACTGGAGATGAAACCCAGTTTCTTAATGAGTAATAGAGAAGGATGGCCAAATGTACAGTTACGATTACTTTTGAGCTTTGCCTGAACCTTATATTGAGGGGCCAAGTACTCTCGTGAAGACGAGCACCTCCCAAAAACTGAAGACAAAGTAGGTTCGTCCATTTTAGGTACTAGGATAGCCCATCCCAGTCAACTTATGTAAGTACCTAGAAGGTTTGGCCACTAGAGATACCTCAAATCATAGGCATTACCAGGGGGGACATAGTCATAGACAGCACGCTCTGTGGGCAGGATACCTGAGTCCCTGACTCAGTTCTGAAATCCCTGAAGGGACCCCCGATACACAGAATGCCCAAAGGAGTTGTAAGATAAGACGGTCTACCTTCAATCACAATCCGATTTTTTCTCATATTTCACTCCGTTGTGAGTGGAGTGGTCTTGGTAATATGAGTGCAGAAGGATTTTCACTCGTTAATACACTAGTTTTGATTTTCAACCTTGGGCAGTTGACTCACATGCTTATCCCAAGATCCTAATCTAGCTAATGTTGGTTTGCTCTAAAAAAGAGTAACTAATTGATTTTAATGTAAATTTTTGTGTACTTTCTTATTTGTCTTCGGTAGGGGTGTTGATGTATGAATATGGTGAGACTCGACTCAATAAACCATGCAGAATAATGCTTTGAAAAAAAGAAGTCAATTTCTTGTGCAAACAAGTCTTATTCTACACATGTATCATTTCACATATTCATGAATTCGTCAGTGCATCTAAAGCCATTCAACACTTTGCATAACTGAAAGTTTCTTTTCTCAATATTCCTTAACAACTATTGAACCAAAACAAAGCAACCTACAATTATTTTGATAGAAGGAGATATACGGTTTATCAGTTTTTCTTTCAACAATTTTATGAGAGAAAAACTAAAACATTTTCTTAAAAAATGAATTTTAAGACACCAAATTTGTTAGCATGATACTGTTGCAGATCTTTCTTTGGCCCCTAAGACAAGTTCCCCCCTTTTGGTTCACAAAATCTCTTGAAAAACACGGAAATGGGAGGCTAATGCTCTATCTATGTGTAAACGGAGCTTTAGTTTGACCACTAATGCTCCCTGTGCACAGTCAAAGAGCTTTATAAAGCTCTGTGTAAACC
This sequence comes from Pinus taeda, assembly GCA_000404065.3. Taxonomy (NCBI): domain Eukaryota; kingdom Viridiplantae; phylum Streptophyta; class Pinopsida; order Pinales; family Pinaceae; genus Pinus; species Pinus taeda. The sequence goes on from APFE031017481.1 coordinate 69,937, forward strand.
AGCAGCCAGTGTTAGTGAGAAAATAACTTAAAACGAGGGCTTTTAGGATCATTTTCTGAGGAGAATGCAAATTTGCAGGATGCAACAAGATAGATGGTGGATCATAAAAGGATTTGAAGAAGCGGGGAGCTCATAGAAGAAAGAGAAGATCTGAGAGGATTCTGGGTAACTGAGAACTATATGTATAGTCCCCAGTGGAGTCACCAATTCTACTACGGGGTAAAATGCACGGGATGAAAACTACCCTCGAAAGTCTTCCCAAGACCTTCGATAGACCGTAAGGTTATATGCAAAACCTACCTGTTACACACATGTTCATCTATCAGACATATATTGATAGGATATGGAAAGAGGATCACCTTTCGTTCTTTCTAGATTCACTTCGGGATTTCCGTGCGGTAAGAAGAACTCCTCCTAACTGGCTCCAAGATGAGTCCTGCATGAAAGAATGAAGCAAACCAATCACATCATATACTTCTGACAATTAATGTAAGAATCCATAACAAACATGTATAAATTTATAACTTATCTACTCCACACAACAAGCATCAAAATGAACAAATAAATGCACAATATCACTGACACTTTGGAGTAGGGAACACAACCGCAGTCCTATATTCAGAATGGAAGAGTGATTACAACAACTCATTGTATCATCGTTCCTTACCCCTTCTTCCTCTCTCTCTCTCTCTCTCCTTATTTCAGCTAGCTCCTTCAAGAATATGATAGTTCACAATAGCTCTATGGGCTATCCTTCCAAATGCTCTGATCCCTTTGCAATGGCCCTCTCGTTGCTTATATAGTAATCGAATTAAGGCTGCCAAACTCCACCTGTAGTTCATTTGGGCAAAAACCATGAACCTGCCTTGTTTACAAGATTTTTCCCATTTTCCTTCATTCTCAGAATAGAATTCTCCAAATATCTTGATTTTTGGAGTTTCCTTGCCTTTCTTACACAAATTTAGGGATTTAATATCTAGATATTTATGGGCAAATTCATTGGCATAACCTTTTGGACATCACTTAAGTTCACTAACGCTCCCCCTGGTCTAACAACAAGAGTTAGCAGGGTGACTAACGCTCCTTTATGCTTGTAAACAAGCTTTATAAAGCAGGCAGTCAGTGTATGGAGAGCATTAGTGTGGATTCTGGGCCTGCAATTGTGATCATTGCTTCAAGCATCTTGTCTTTCTCCTTTGAGTTGATTGGGAAGTCAGTTTGTCCTATAACATTTATATCTAGCTATAGGATCAAATATGCCATCATAATCTTCTCCCTCTTTTTGAGAGAAGCCACGAGCCATGAACCTTGCTTTATATTTCTTGATGCTATCATCACTTCCACGCTTGATTTTAAACAACCATTTTGAAGTCACAACAGAATTCCCTTTCAGTCTAGGTACAATATCCCATACATCATTTTTCATAATTGATTCATATTCTTCAACCATAGCATCCTTCCAAACTTGTTATTTTGTTTCTTCTTCGAATGAGGATGGTTCGGCATGAATCATAGAACTCATTGCAACAACATATCCTTGATACCTACAAGGTTGTTTCCTTTCTCTGAATGATCTGTAGATGGGGACATTCCTTTCAGTATCTTGTAAAGTGTTGCTGAGCCATGGTGATCTCTTCTTAGAGCGAGGATCACTTGAAGGAGGATCTAATGGATCCATAGGCTCTATGGTATCACCAACCATATCAGGTTCAGCTGCAACCAAACCATCTAGAATATCCCAGTCATCATTCTCTTCCTTGGGAGGAGGAAGTGGAGGAAGATCTCTTTCTTTTCCAAGAGTTGCATCTTAATAAAATGTTACATTCCTGCTAATTCTACCTTTCTCTGACCAAGAATATAAATTCTATAAGCTTTAGAATTATCACAATAACCCACAAACATACCTTTTCTGCTAGTAGCCTCTAGTTTGTTTCTTTTTACTTTCGGCATGTGAAAATATATTGGGCATCCAAATACATGAAAATGGATGATATTAGGTTTGATCCTTGTGAATATTTCTTCAGGACTCTTGTTTTCCAATGCTTGATGAGGCACCCTGTTCTAAACATATACCGTGGCAGATGTAGCTTTGGCCCAAAGGAATTTTGGCATCTTTTGATCATGGAGCATAGCACAGGAAACTTCTAATATATATATGTTCTTTCTTTTGGTGAAACCGTTCTGTTCATGAGTATATGGCACAATCTCTCCTTTTTGATTTTGTCTTTCTTGCAAAATGATATGAATTCTTTTGTTATGTATTCTCCTCCATTGTCGGACCTGAAGACTTTGATTCTCTTACCTGATTGATTTTCGATCATTGCTTTGAATTCCTTGAAAGTTTCAAAGGCTTCATCCTTTTGCTTAAGATAATATATCCATGTCTTTCATGAGAAGTCATCAATGAAGGTAGTGTAGTAAAGATGACCACCAACAAAATGCACAAGCATTAGAAAACATATATCAGAATGAATGAGATGAGGAATGTAATAAGTTTTTTCTTACTAGAGGGAAATGGTCCCCTTGTTTTATTTCCACTTGTACAACTTGGGCAAACTCCATCATTTTGAGCCTAAACATCGGGAATACTAGAGACCAATTTCTTCAATTTTGGAAGTGCATCATAGTGAACATGAGCTAGTTTGTGGTGCCATAATTCGCTCAAGTAATTTGTATTATGAGCTAATTCAAGGAGAGGTCTTCCAATGACACTGTAGAGTCCTTCAAATCTTGATCCTAGTGTAAAGGCATCTTTCTTAGATGAATAAATAGGCCAAGATATAAATTTACCTTTGATGAAGACAACCCTCATCCCTTTATCTTCCAATGCAGATACATATACCAGATTCTTCATTAATCTTGGTACATACATGACATCATGCAACTGAATGGATTCCCTAGAATTTAGCTAAAACTTGATGGACTAAAAAACTTTCACGAGATGAGTAGAATTGTCTCCAAGAACTATCCTTAACTTAGTATCCCTCTCTACCAAATCAGAGAGGAATTCTTTATAACCAAAGAAATAATGAGTGGCCCCACTATCGACTAGCCAGCTATCCCACGAATTTGGTGGAGAAGAACTAGTAAGAGTAGAAATGAGATGTATTCAGATTTATTTGTAGTGTTTTCATACATGGGTGCCCTTTGCTTCTTTTGAGGAGGATAATGTTCTTCACGATCACTTGAGGAGTCTCTTCTTCTTCTCTCATCTCTTCTGTCATGATTCTTTCTTTGATAGTCTTTTCTTCCTTTTGTATTGTAGTTGTTGTAGAAAATCCCGTAGATTCACAAGCTCATGCAATGTACTGAAGAATAGGACAAGAATCTAATTTTAACCATCAGAAGCCAATAAATCGATGAAAACAATATGAACAAGAAGAAGACAAATCAATGGCACATAACACAAGATGTATCTGGGGAAAGCCACTGCTCAAAACCCTGCTATTAGTATTGCATATATCACAAATATGAGTGAAGATACAAAGCGTGTTCTCACTAGAACAATTCCACATAAGTATGCTCAAATATCTCAGCTCACAAGCAAGCTCTTGGCCAACACTTAGCCAATTTTGAAGCTCTCTAAGCACCTAATCTCTTGCGTAATTCCTAGGATGAATAGCCTATGCTTAAAGTGCATTCATGCTTCCAAAACTGTGCAATCCAAACATAGGTCCTTCTTTGATTGCATGCATGATATTTACAATTCAGTAAATCACACAACTGATAGTACACTATCCCTGCACTCTAATCTCAACTGGGTATTTCTTAGAATCAACATGCATGAGTTTCTGATGAGGGAATCTTCAGTTAACTAGAGTGACACTTGTGGATGCACTAGTACACCAACTGACTGTTAACTCTCTATTAGTTCCACACACAGTTTGGAACTAATTTAACTGAACATAACTTAGTAAATTGAGTTAACTAATTACAACTCACAATTAAACTCATCCTGGACCCGTAAAACTTAAGGAGAAGATATACATGACTTCAGAAAGACTTCCAACTAAAAATTCCTAAGATAATTAAGTTAATTAAAATTAATTAACTATTTACAAGTTGCTATGAGAATGGAATTAAATTTTAATTCTCAGTTTAAATCAAGGACAAATTAAACTGGAATTTCTTGTTGCCATTTCTCAACACTCCCTCTTAACAAGAAAGGGATTATCATCTACCCCGATCATGTCTCTATGAAAATCAAATTTACATCCTGACAATGCCTTTGCCAAATTGTCAAGATATTGCTCCTCCATGGGAATGTACTCTAACAACATAATCCACCTCAATACAAAATTTCTAAGATGATGATATCAGATATCAATATGCTTGGAACAATCATGAAAAACTGGATTTTCAGAGAGTTTGATACAACTATAATTATTGTAATAAATCACATTTGGATCAATTTGCTGACTGTACAAACCAACCATGATCTTCTTCATCTAGATGGCCTCACATGCTACCTGCCTCGCAGCCATGTACTTTGCGTTTGCCGAAATGAGTGCAACCGATCTTTGTTTCATACTTTACCAAGAAATGACTGCTGACCCAATACTAAAAATCCCTCCTGATGTGCTCTTCCAATCGAATGGACTCCCTGCCCAATCTGCATCGGTGAAGCCTTGAATATTCACTCCCCCTATCTGTCTATACCATAATCCATACTCAAAAGTGCCCCTGAGGTATCTCAACACATGTTTTACTGCCTTCCAATACAAATTGGTAGGCCTAACCATCACTTGGCTAAGCTGGTTGATTGCATAACACATATATGGTCATGTGTTCACCAAGTACATGAGTGAACCCACAGGCTTCATGTAAACAATAGATTCCACTACTTCCCCTGAAGGAGAATCCTCCTTCCTCCAGTTACTTGCTAAAGGAGTCTCAATGGGTTTATTGCTCTTCATGTAGAGTCTCCTTAGTATCTCGTTGGCATACTTGCCCTGAGACACAAACAACTCCCCATCTCCCTGCCATACCTCCATGCCAAGAAAGTAATGCATGAGCCTCATTTCCTTCATCTCAAACTCTCTTGCAAGGTCCTCCTTTAAAGATTTGATCAACTGATCATCACCTATCAATATGAGATCATCAACATAAAGTACAATGATTAATAACTTACCTTCCACCACTATGTGGTATAGGTTTGAATCCGCTTCACTCTTCGTGAAGCCCAACTTGGTGAAGTAGCTATCTATCTTGGGGTACCAAGCATGGGGTTCTTGCTTCATCCCTTACAACACTCTCTTGAGTCATCACACATGCGACTCATGGTCAAAGGTATCAAAACCTTCAGGCTTCTATATGTACACTTATTCCTCAATCATGCCATTAAGGAAGGCTATCTTCACATCCATTTGACGTATCTTCCAACCCATCTGTGTTGATAGTGCCAATATAGATTTGCTTAATGAGTACCTTGCAATAGGAGCAAAGGTCTCGTCATAGTTAATCCCCTCTACCCGTGAAAAGCCACGGGCCAAAAATCTAGCCTTATGCTTCTACACACTACCATTTGTAGCTTGCTTTACCTTGTAAAGCCAACGGGAGCTCACTCCTGACTTTTCCTCCGGTCTCAAGACCACATCCCAAACACTATTACGAAATATGGATTCATACTCCTCCATGATGGCATCAACCCAAACCGGCTACTACACTACTTCCTGAAAGGAAGATGGCTCTGTCACAACACATTTTCCCATAAGAGCCATGTATCTAGTGTACCTCTCAAGTGACCTCCTCTACTTGCACTGAGAAGTGAGTGCTACCACATTCTCCTGTGCATCATCCAACAGTGTGTCAGTCTCTCTAGTGCACTTTCTTCCCTCTGTGGAAGACTCTGCCTGAGTGGGTGTCTCCACTCCTAAATCCTCTATATGTGGCTACTCCACATCAATATGAGGCTCCTAAAATTTTGGAGCTAAAATCTCCTCATCTTCATGTGGCTCAAGATCCCTCTCAAGGGAAACTCGAATGGCCTTCTCCTCATCGAATATAAAATCACTGTGAACCACTGTTATCCTGCTGGTCAACAAGTACACTTGATAGTTGTGAGGTGTATCAGTGTACCCCACAAATATCCCCAAATATTCTATCAACTCAAACTTCTTCCATGCGTCTTTGGTCACATGGAAATATACCGCTGACCCAAAAATCCTGAATTGACCAACATCTGGCCTCTTACCGGAATAAGCCTCCTCTGGTGTCTTCATCTCAAGTATCTGATGCAAGCTATGATTCAAAACATAAACCACTGTGTTGCATGCCTCGACCCTGATCATGCAACATTGCCCTCGTTGCCCCTACTATGATTCTATTCTTCCTCTCAACCACCCCATTCTGCTGAGTGTTATGGGGTGCTCTCAGCTCCTGTTTAATCCATTCTGCCGCACAAAAGTTCTTAAACTCATTTGAGACATACTCACCACTGTTATTACTCTGTAGAGATTTAACATTCTTGCTCAACTCTTTCTCCACCATTTCTTTAAGCTCACAAAACTTTGTGAAAGTTTGATCCTTTTTCTGCATGAAAAATATCCACCATTTTCGAGAAAAGTCATAAAAAAATATAACATAATACATGTTTTTTCCCATGGATGTTGTCAAGAATGATCCACACACATCTGAATGGACTCACTCTAGAATAGTATTTGCTTGGCTGTGTCTTTCGTGAAAGGAAGACTTGGTGTATTTTCCCAAAGTACACCCCTTGCATGTATCAAGTTTCTCAAGCGTACCTTTAGGAAGACCAGTAGAGATGTGCTGCAATATCTTCAAAGCCCCATGAAGAAAATGCTTTCCACATAGCATACAAAGTTTCCTTGCAATGGAGACTCGAGACAATGTGGTCACGAACTCCTTCAAATATTATCTGCCTCGCCTTCGCCACACACTTTTTTCATTTGACCAAATTCTATGCATTTGATGTTGTTAGCTTAGGAATTTATTGATCAATGAATTCCTTCAAGGCATTACCCTCTAGCACAATCTCCATTTTTTCCCTCTAAGCTATAAAATTTGAGCTGCCTTCCAAGGCATACTCGGGCAAAAAATCATAGAGCGCCATATGCTGATCCTTAAGTATGTATTACAAATTCAAATTTCACCTGTAACCCAAAAATCAAAAATTTAAAATCTCCTCTATTATATTGTTCTCAGCTCTGATACCATGTAGAAAATACTGTAGATTAACAAGTTCATGCAATGTACTAAAGCACAGGACAAGGATCTACTTCTACTTTCAATTGGTGGAAGAAAATGAATCAATGAAAACAATATAAACAAGAAGAAGATAAATCAATGGTACATAACACAAGATTTATCTAGGGAAAGCCACTACTCAAAATCCCACTATCAGTATTGCATATATCAGAAATATGAGTGAAGATACAAAGCTTGTTCTCACTAGAACAATTCTGCACAAGTATGCTCAACTCTCTCAGGTCACAAGCAAGCTCTTGTCCAACACTTAGCCAATTCTATAGCTCTCCAAGTACCTATTATATTGTATAATTCCTAGGATGAATAGCTTGTATTTAAAGGGAATTCATGCTTCCAAAATTGTGGAATCCAAACATATGTCCTTCTCTAATTGCATGCATGATATTTACAAATCAATAAATCACACAAATGATAGTACACTGTCCCTACACTCTAGTCTCAACTGGGTCTTTCTTAGAACCGCATGCATGAGTTTCTTCTGAGGGAATCTTCAGTTAACTAGAGTGACACTTGTGGATGCACCAGTGCACCAGTTGACTGTTAAATCTCTATTAGTTCCACAAATAGTTTGGAACTGATTTAACTAAACATAACTTAGTAAACCGAGTTATCTAATTACAACTCACAATTAAACTCATCTTGGACCCATAAAACTTAGGGAGAACATATACATGACTTCAGAGAGACTCCCAACTCGAAATTCCTAAGCAAATCAAACTTAATTAACTATTTACAAGTTGCTAAGAAAATAATTTGATTTTAATTCTTAGTTTAATTCAAGGAAAAATTAAACTGGAATTTCTTGTTTCCATTTCTCAACAGTTGTAGTGTGCTCTCTTTCCTTTCTTAGGACAGTCTCATGCATAATGACCTTTCTTGTGACAATTGAAGCATTCAATATGAGATGTCGATCTGTCATTCTTTTGTTTTGAGTTTTGAAATAAGGGTTTCCTTAAATAACTTCCACTTTTCTTCTTCCTTTTGCCATGAGTGATGTATGTTGCAGGTTCCCCTTCTTCATGCTTTTGAATTCTTTCTCTTGCTATCAGTATGTATTCTTCTTGAGTAAGTTTTCCCATGATCTCATCATATGTCAGAAGAACATTGTTGTTGCTGATAGTAGTAATGAAGGTTTACCAAATCGAGGGGAGACCTCTAAGAGTCACTATTACCAGTTCCTTGTCAGGTATATTTTCTCCAACTCTCCACAATTGATCTCTAAGACATGAGATCTTCATAATGTAAGATTGAATAGTTTCTCCTTTTTTCATCTTGACTTCCTTGAGTTGATATTTCAAGGTCATGATATCATTTAGGTTATTTACTTCATACATGCCAATTATCTTGTCATACATATATTTGGAATTTCTTAAATTCCCAACATAAGCAAGTAAATGATCCTGTAAACCATCATCTATAACTTGCCTTGCTTTAGAATCACCTTCCTTGTGCCTGTTCTTGAGTGTAGAAAAATTATCTTTCGAATACTCAGGTATACTTCCTTGAATATATTATAACACATCATGGTTGTCATCTATGATCTCCAATTTGACTTTCCATGCAACAAAGTTTGATGCATCACCTAGCTTTTCATGCTCCTTGAAGGTAGAGGACAACATATTGAATTTGAATAAGGTGATTTTCTTTTTGAAGAAGAGGGATTCAAGAATTGTGCTCTCTTGGACTTCACTTTCACCGTACCTCTGACACCATGTTAAATTTTCCGATCGTTCAATGTTGTATCAATTACTGTAGCCAAATTTATCCTTTTTATTAACATTGCATCCAATTATTAGCAGTATAATCAATCATAAACGTAAATGAAGAATGAAAAATAGGAAAAATGATAGAGAAGACAATAGCACACAACCATAAGAGACAACAAATTGGTCCAAGACTAGGGAAAAACCCCACATGGGGGAAACCATTTCAAATATTCTTCTTCTTTTGTAGATCATCATAAAAAGTTACAACAATGAGTATAATGAGCCCAATACATATAATCAGTAGTATGTAACAAAAAACCATATCTACATATCTACAAATGTATTATAATAGTAGAGATACTCAGATTTACTAATCTACAACAGAGAAAATTAGATCCGTAGATCATTGATGCCGAGATGTCAAAACCCTAGATTTGAACTGGGTCGCTGTAATCAACATTGTTTGTGTGCGACAGAAAGATTTAGGGTCACACTCACTAAGACAATATGTGGGCATCTGTAATAACAAATTCACTCCCATGAAGTCTCTTTGCCTATGACTATGGATCTAAACAAAAAATATCCAAAGTCGCTCCCTTGTTGGGTTGTCTGAGAAACCAATCAAGGAAAAGTCACACTCATGGAGTGCTATTCGAGCGACCGAAAAAGTAAAGTTGCTCCCTGGGCTACCTGAAGCCAACAACCAGAGACCAGAACCTTCTAAAGGCAAAGTCTTTCCCTCTGAACTGCCTACCAATGACCAGAGAGACAAAGTCGCTCTCTTACCCACTCTGTGCTAGTGACTATGGATGAGAAACTTAAGATCTGTGCCAGTGCTCAAGATCCAGAATACCCTAACTCAGAGAGAACCTTTAGCCTATGATCTTGGACCTAATGAGGACTTTGTTGGCCAGATAAATCATTCTTGTGGACAAGACCGATCTCCCTAGTATCGAATGATATCTAGAAACAAGGAGCATAAAAAAATCTACCTTTCTCTAAACATGTTTCAATTCATAAATGAAAACTAAGAGGTGTAACAGACCCTACCTCGGTCCAACGCTTGTTTGTGGCAGCTTTGTTTCAACAACTTCAAGCAATTCCCTCTTGATAACCTGCATACACAAACAAACACACATCAAAGAACACCTGCAAAGATATTATAATAAAACATGTTCATTATGAAGATCAAGGAGCTCATAAAATAAACCATTAGAGATAGTTCATTGAGAAAAACAAACTTGATTGTATTAACTTTATGAATAAAAGAACCTTACAACCTTTGCCTTGATGTTGCACAAGCTCTTTCCGGAGTTTAGCAGGAGTCTCCTCTACTTTGACAAGCCTCACTCACTTCCCAAATGAAATGAAAGGTATGTGATCTCTCCTCTCACAAGCTCAAAAAGGAAGTCTAATTTCCAACAACATTTACCCTCAAGAATCTTCAGCTTTCAAGCTCCCCTACAACCAGTCCAATGCCTGAATTTATAGTGCAAATGGAGGAAGTTGCAGGTCCACCATTGAACGGATAAGTTCCTCCTTCAATGGGATAAACACCTCATATCATGGAGTTAGCTCCTTTAGTTATGGAATGGATGAACCAAGGTGGAGCGGACTTGCCAACACAATATTCCTTCTAGAAGCGTCCAGAAGTGACCCAAGATGAGTTTTTAAGAATGAACTCATGCCTTTTTAAATTTTACAAGGGTTCGCACCCATCACTTAACATACAAAGCGGTCAGGTTTGCAGGAAACATGACCATTGGGTGCGGCACCACAGGCAATGCTAGGAGAAAGTGAGAAACGAAGATTTGAGATATTTTTAAGGCCTTTCTCCCATTTTCAAGGTTTGACATGAAGCGATGAGGCTTAAGACTTGCAAAGGAGGTATGCATGAGTGTTGATGGACTCACACAAACTGTAGAAAGTCATGGTGACAATTTTTTGTGTAACAGATTGCCCCTTAAAGTGCGAAGTCTGTAATAGATGATGATGGTTTTTGATCATCTAAGAAGAGTGAAGGACTTTATCATTTCAAGGATCTTCCTGTGGATACCCCAGTCAGAACCTGTAAAAACATTCAACAAAAAATATATATATGTGAAAATATCATCGCTGAGGTAGGCATTCCCATACTCAGATCAAAACCGACTAAGAACTATCTAAAACTGTTCTGATACAGGAATGATTTTGTATTACATCACAAGTAGGAACTTATGGACACAGTATGGGTGCAACCATTTGTTTATGAATAGTCCACTATATAATGATAACAAAATTCCTCACATCATGGATGGTGGAGACTAGATCTAGGGTCTTCATTTCCACTTCCCGAACTAGTATGATTCTATCCATGTGAATGGATGTGTCGAAGTCGAACATGGTAGAAACCACTTGATTACCAGTCAATGATGTAAATTGTTAACAAGTGTGAGAGGAACCACCAGTAATGTCAATGGCCCTCAAAGTACTCAGTACAATCCATGAAATGTGAATGAATGAGTCGATGTTGAACACATCACAGAATCCTTTGATCGAAGGTCAATGATGCAACCTGTCATCAAAGGCAAGAAACCTGCCATTGAAGCATGCAGATTCCAAGGTACTGATGATTTCTAGATCATCTTTATAGATAATGAGTCGGAGTCGATAAAAAGCGATCCATCATAAGCAAGCCCATAACACGAAATCATAGATCAAGCCTGAAGAAACATATTTGGCAAGAACTAACTCAGGGACGGTCAATGATGGATGACAGATATTTTGTAGGTGAATGGTTTATTTGTATAGACCTCTTGAACACATAACGACACTACAGATGGCTTGGTGAAAATTGACCCAAAGCTAATACCCGGAAACCGGCTGAAGACTTTCAATGTGGCTTGATTAATTGATAGGTAAAGGATTTCCCAACCTAGGTGAATAAAAGTGTTGTGTTCAAGAGTGATGGAAAGTTTTTCAAACACAAAGTACAACAAACAGGTTCATTTTGCTCTCTTTCCCCCCATCATTTATGGCAAGTACCTCTTTATTTTTGACAAGCTTGAGGAGGATAACATTTGCTTGGTTATAAGCTCATCCTTTGGATGAGTCCAACTTAGTTTAGATTCGAACCCTAAGAAGGAGTGGTTTATTCCTGTTTGTAATTGAACATGTCCTTTACTGTTAAATTTTAATGAGTCCAATATAGGAGAAACTCGACATTTTTCAATTTTAGGGAGTCAGAAGAAAAACTTAAGAAAAGTCCATGGTTGTCCTTTTTCGTAAATTTGTGTCTCCCAAGCCCGAAAAAGTATAAAATAATACTTGAGAGAACCGATTGATCATTACGATCAAGGAGTACTTTTCATAATTAGTGCCTTCAATTTGAAAAAGTAAAAGAGAGATCGAAAACACGTCGTTTTATTACCAATATCAAACTTGAAACGACAAAAGTCCGGCAATCTTTTCATGTTTATACGGTCAGAAAAGAGCTGTAAGTAGACTGTCTTTTTAATTCCATTTTAACAAGTCTAAAAAGAAAAACTCGGCAATCTTTTCATATTTTATGAGTCAGAAAAGAGCTTAAAGAGGACTCCTCTGTGTTTTTGTTGAAAATGACCAATTTTGCCTGAATACCCAATATTCTGCACAAAAACTACAAACGTTACTCATATCTATTTTAAAATAATAAAAATGTACCCAAAGTGACCTTTTCAAAGTAAAAAAGAAATAAATTAAATTTATTTATTCAAGAAATCTTATAAAAAGGGCTTTTACAAGTTCATTTTCACCGTTTGGTTTTGGAGTAAAAAGTAAGAGCTTTTGGTAAGAAAACTTCCTGTGGAGATTGCGGAAAATCTGACCGCTGGAATCGAGAACCGTCTTCTCCAGGTAATCCACTTTGTGCCTGACTTGCATTTCATCCGTTTAAAATTTTGTTTTAGGCTTTAAAAATTGATTTTTAGAGGAAAATTAGGGCAAAAAATCGCCCGCGACAGTTGCGCAGGTGCGCCATGTGGCCCGTGCGCACCCCGATTTTTCCATGCACAAGGGAAAGTCGGGGTGCCGCACCTATCCTTAAGGAGAAGTGCGCAACTACGCACTGTCTCTAAAAGGATGGGTGCGAACCCCACGGAACGCAGATTTAAAACCCTAAATTATTCATTTTTGCCCCATAGATTTTGAATTGAAATGTTCTAAACCACCTATTTTGCAATGTAGGTACACAAGATGCTTGTTTGGCAGGAAAGAGAGCACGAGGATGTGGATCAAGCCACATTACTCCATCCACCTTCATTACAGGCATTGAGAGCATGCAGGCTATTTAAATTTTGGACCATACTTAGCATGAGGGCACAGGTAGACTTTCTACAATCGCTGGTGGATAGGTGGAGCATGCAGGACCAGTGCTTCATTATTGGTGGAAACTGGCTCGAAATCGAGCCAGATGACATATACTTTTTGATTGGCTTGCCCAAGAGAGGTGCAGAATTATCTCTGTTCGGATCTAGGCCAGGTGGCCAATCTGTCACTAGTCTCTGACTAGAGTTTTGTAATAATCAAACTTCGGACAAAGGGATAGATGTTAAAACCATCTCCCATCCTGAACTAAAAGTGATTTCCTTTACTATTACCAGACTCTACGGGAGTGCAACATTGCATCTAGCTACCAGTTCCCAGATGCGCATGGCAATAGACTGCTTCTGAGGCACCATCTTCAACTGGTGTGATGCTGTGTTGGCCAATGTGAAGGGCCAATTGACTAGGGCAAAGAATGGACAACTGAAGAAATTTGGATATGGTTATTTAGTTGTGAGCTTTTCCCTAGAGAGGGTACCTATGCTGGTTCCACAACAACTTATTGTTGAGGCTGGACTTCTCCGAGATCCTAGGGTTATGCGTTGGGTTGCAGCCATGGCCCGTCATCCTGAGGAGGGTACCAAGGTTGTTCGATTCACACCCGAGTATTTTCGTTGGTTAGAGAACCAACTTTTTGTGATTCAAGATTTTCCATACATTGGGATGGATTATCGTGGTGATCCCGACATGGCTCTTCCACCAGGAGAGCAATGGGATGATAGAGGTAAAATTGTTTTCAACATTTTCAATTATATATTTTTTTTGAGTTTTCTAAATCGTCCCAAAACTAATAGTAAAAAGTTTTTAAATGCAGATGTGGGTCCACGATGACTAGCCGCTCTCCAGCCTTATGATCGAAGACAGCCAGCTGCTGCAGCACCAGCCCCACAGGACCAATCAGCAGAGACCTTGGCCGAACTGGAGGGTCATCTAGAGCGCTTGACTGTAGATATTCCGGAGACCAGGATAGATAACATTCCTCTTAGACTTCAGCGTTATGTGATTGGGGTCCCAGGACCTTTTAGGAGGTTCCTTTGCAAGGTGGCCGGAGCAATGGTGTCTTATCGTGATCATCACCAGCGATAGGATGATTGCCTTGTAGACTCATTTTTGGACATTTTGTGCTATCATTTTTGCCGATCATAAGGTATTTTTTAACCTATGATCGAGGACGATGTATTTTTGAAACACTCCTATGCTATGCTATATTACTATTATTGGTTATCTTGCAAAACATGTTATGGGATGTTTTTAAATTTACTATTTGATTTAATGCAAATGTCTATTTAACATTCGAGAAGCAACTACATCTGCTAATGTATTTAAATATCTTGGAATGTGTTGATATTCGATGTAATCAAATTCTCTTTCCAAGAGATGGACTCTAAAAAATAATCGTAATAACACTGGATTTCTAATGGCATAAACTCTATTAAGCTGTAATACAACGAGTTCCGAATCTAATCTAACAATCAAACTCCAAATTTCAAATGAAATGGATTCAGATAATAACTCAATCACTGCACTGTATTCTACAATGTTGTTCGTTGTTTGACCGAGGCTTACCCCATGCATAGATACTAACTCGTCAGAGAGCGAATAGATAACCCAAGCTGCGGAAGAGATGTTCCGTGTACTACGACAAGCGCCATTAGAAAATCGATGTATGTTTGGAGAGGTGTCGACATCTACAATATCAAGAGTAAAATCAAGATAAGCAGGAATAATAATGAAAAACCCTCTTTGAAGTAAAGCACCCATTCCTAATCTAAAAACACACCAAACTTAGAAAGAAACTAGTCTAACAAAAATCTCCACACTGATCATTTAAGCATAATATCACTTTAGATAAAGCCCATTCCTAGGTTTACCTAAAGAGACACCGTCAAAATCTTCTAATTCATAGGCCCCTTTTGCTAGCTTTCGCTTGACAATATACAGACCATGCCACATGGGTACAAATTTTCCATCCCCTAGCTTATCGTTTGCTTGATCGTAAAGTAAGACTAGGTCTCCTTCTGAAAAATTGTGGGGTGTAACATTCCGATCATACTGAGCTTTAATCCTTTTGGCATGAGTTTCGACAGCTAATGTAGCATTGCGTCGATTCTCATCTAATTGAGCTAAGTATAATAAATGTTTTTCCTCTTCGGAAGTGGCTGGTAATAATTGTACGGAAATTTGTAATGACGGGATTTCGCATTCAATGGGTAATACTGCCTCTAAATCGAAAACCAGTTGAAAGGGAGTAAAACCTGTTGATGTTTTGACTGAGGTTCGGTATGCCCAAAGTGCTAAAAATAACATGT
>APFE031017481.1:86638-199585 GCA_000404065.3 Pinus taeda
GTGGCATTTCTGGACTATAGTGATACAATCTTTAAATAAGGACGGCCAGAAATAGCCAGCACGCAAGATCTTTTGGGCTGTGGCATACCC
Source organism: Pinus taeda (assembly GCA_000404065.3). Taxonomy (NCBI): domain Eukaryota; kingdom Viridiplantae; phylum Streptophyta; class Pinopsida; order Pinales; family Pinaceae; genus Pinus; species Pinus taeda. The sequence continues at coordinate 86,729 of APFE031017481.1, forward strand.
AGACATATGACTACCACACGCTCTAGAGTGACAGTCATTAAGAACCTTTTCAGCCTCGTCATGACTAAGACAATGGCGGAAAACAGAATCCACCCCACGACGATAAAGAGTATCTCTAATAATAGTGTAAGGTTGGATTGGAATCATATTTTCTGGCGCTAAGATCATGAGATGTCCGGCCAAAAAGATTGGGTCTGGAGATAGACAATGATATCTCCATACCATGGATCAACAATGCTGATAAGGAACAAGGATTCATCCACAATGGGTTCTTCCGCCACATGTTTGGTATCAGCACGAGGGAAGTCACACATCAATTCCGCAAAAACCAAAGACTTCTTTGACTTGGCCTTTTCAAATTCCAAGTCAAATTCCTGCAGGATGAAAATCCATTTGGAATACTTGCCCCCTATCAGTTGTTTAGTCAAAATGTATTGCATAGGGTTATAGTCAGAAATGACTGTGGTTTTGCTTAACAAAATGTAATGACGAAATTGCTGAACAGCTTGTATTGCTGCCAAGGCTAGTTTCTCCACATGTGAATATTTTAACTCAGTCGGAGTTAGAGTCCGACTAAGATAATAGATCACATGTTCACTTTCGAATTCATCCTGTTGAACTAAAACCATCCCAATGGTGGAATGGGAAGTGGCGACTCGGCGAGGTACAAGAAGTAATCCTGGTTGTAGTTGGGAGGATGCAATAACGGCGCATTGGTCAACGCTTGTTTAAGTGCATCGAAAGATTTGTCAGCTATCTCATCCCAAAAGAATGGAGTGTTCTATTTCAATAACCAGGTGAAACATTTTGTAATCTTGGCGTAGTTAGGAATGAAACGACATAAAAAGTTTGCTTTCCCTTGCAAACTTTGGAGTAGGCGAAGAGTCGAAGGAGGTAGTAATTTGACGATGGCTTCGACCTTCGAAGGATTGACATGAATGCCAGCTTTGGATACAAAAAATCCCAGTAAACGACCCGTTTCTATACAGAAAACATACTTGTGCGGATTTAGCCTAATTCGATAATACCTACATCTCATAAAAATTTCTTGTAAATGAGTGAGATGGTTGGCTCTATGTAAAGAATGGGCAGGTAAATCATCGAGATAAGGCTGCACAATGTGCTTGATGTCATGAAACGCATAAGACATAGCCCTTTGAAAAGTTGCTCCAACGTTCTTCAATCCAAAAGGTAACTTGCAATAAGCAAATGTCCCCCATGGAAAGATAAAGGCCGTTTTTGGTTGATCGGCAGGTAGAATGTTAATGTGATTGTAACCAGAAAAGCCATCCATAAAGGAGAAAATTTCACTGCCAGCACAATCATCGATAATTTGATTGATATAGGGTGTTGGATAATTTTCCTTGGGACAAGCACGATTGATATCCCTATAGTCAATACATATTCTTATTGTCCCTTCTTTTTTAGTAACCAGAACAATATTCAATACCCAATCCGTCAAAGGAATTGGATAAATGAAACCTGCTTTAAGTAATTTCTCAACTTCTATTTTGATGGCAGCAAATTTTCGTGGGTGTATCTGACGCAAACGTTGCCGGACGGGTTTAGCATCCTGGTAAGTTTTGATCTCATGAACAACGATTGAAGGATCAATTCTTGGCATTTCCTCATAGGACTAGGCAAACACATCACGAAATTCTTGAAATAGGGCTTTATATGTTTTGACTTCAGTGTCCGTACAAGAAGCACCTATGTGAATGTTTTCAACAATCCTAGGTTTGACTGAAATGTCTATAGGAACTGTTCGAGAAATATTTGCTAAATTTTGTTCAGAATCAGGATGTTTCAATGGATTCTGCGGTTCTTTGACATATTCAGTGGTAAAAATAGGTGAAAAATCATTTTCAAAATGATCAATCTTATGTAAAAAACGAAGATCGATGATGAAGATCTTCCCATGGTAACGCATCAACAGACAACAGTTCCCGAATTTGCTCATCGGTGTGAACAGTTTCAGAAAAAGTTGTTGAATTTGAGGTTGAGATTGAAAGTGATTCTCCATGGATCTCATTCACTAGATCAAGATTGGTTGAACTTGAGTCGGAAAATGACTGTACGACCTGATAAGTAACTTCAAAGGGACTCAAAGGCATGGCATCACCAAAAGATTCCACCTCAAAATCGAATGGAACGATCCAAGGATTGTTAAGAACAATGGATTCTGACGAAATGATATGAATAGTCGTGAAAGGAGACGGTACGTTGGGAGGAGGAAATGAAAAAGTTTCGAGTAAACCTAAATCTTTAACTAATCCTACCCCAACATCCTTATAAGGGATAGCGGTTTTACCAACATGTTGAATACTCTCAGTAGAGGATGGGTCGGACGAAAAGTAAGTTAACTAATATATTGTAACGATATTTCCATTATGTGGAAATTTAACAGGACGAAAGACCGATGAAACAACAGCAGTCATGGCGTAAGACCAACTACGACCCAAAAGAAGGTTGTAATCCAGAGGGGCATCAACCACCTCCACATCTAGATTAACAATTTTTCCTTCAACCCCTATAGGTAAGTCCTGCAAAATGCCATAAGGATGAAACCCTCATCCATCAAAGGCCTTCATAATCTTCAGGGATTGATTAAGTGTAGGAGAACCAAGGGTTTTCCAACATGGTATCGACATAATACACGTTGAAGCTCCCTCATCAATCACAGTCCTAAAGCAAGGTCTGTTTTTGACTAACACTGGAATCTAGAAAGCCATTTGATGAGGTAAACGAGGTGTACTATTTTCTAAATTGAAGACTATGAGGTTTGAGTCCTGAAGATCAACAGCTCCTATAGCCGAAAATAGCATTTTACGCTGTTCTAGACAAGATTGTAGCACCTCCAAAGCCGAAATTGTTGAAGGGGAAACAACTAAATCTTCAACAATGTTATAGTTCTGAGCAGCTCTCGCATGTGGATTGAAAGCTGACTTTCGAAGTATACCCTTAGCGAGCGGTTTGATTACTAAGTCAGGATTAGGTTTCTCGATCTGTAGTGGATCAGAACCAGACGGAGCTGAGGTTGATGGATTGGAATTAGAAGATTCCACTTCCTTACCACCAATAGGACTCTTACTTCCATAATCTTGTGATCGTGTCGCAATCCTTACATGTGACATCATCATTACGAGCTCTTCCGAGGCACTAGAGGAAGAAACTATCATCTTACTATCTTGACTTGGAAAAGGATCCTTCAAAAAAGCAGGCGTTTGCGAACCTTTGATGATTTTCGCAACCTCAGCACGATGTGGACAATCTCTTGTAAAATGCTCCGGATCGCAGATGATATAAGGATAGCAAGGTTTACGTTTCTCGTCAGTAGATTCAGGTTTATCGGATTTCTCCTTCGAGTTTTGCTTATTCTTCTTCTTGCCTTTCTTTTTACCGTTAGATTTTGATTTGGTTGTAGATGATTCTATGACATGGACATTGGCAGAAATTTCATTTGAAGACTCTCCCTTCGGGGAATCTAGTAAAGTTATAATAGGAGAAGAATTCTTGGAGGATTTCTTCTTACTCTTGGTATTAACAGTACCAATCATACCGTCAGCGGCATGAGACCCTGAGGGAGGTGCAGTTATTTGATTTTGTTTTGGAAGGTTGGGGATTTTCTCATGTAAAGTCCCTGACTGCGTACAAACTAAGTAAAGGTACTGAGCTTGAGCAATTACTTGCTCTTCGGTAACTAATCCTGCCTTGGCTACATCTTCAGTTATTTTAGGTAATAATGATTTTACAAACCTTTCTGCCAAAATTTGGTCCGAAATTAAAAATTTCACTAAAGGACATCGACATCGCCATTCATGAATATGGTCTGAAATATATGTGGACGTCGACTGTTTTAATGAAGTTAATAATTCCGTTCCATTGTCATATCGGACTGGCAGCTGAAAATGAGTAAGGAAGGAAGTGGCTAACTGACTAAAATTGCAAAAAGAGCCTCATGGCAACTCAATGTACCACTTCGCTGCAAGGCCAACCAAAGTACATTGAAAATGACAAAGACAAATTGAATCATCTATAATGGAATTCGATGCACACCAGAGATGGTAAGTCATCACATGATTAGATGAATCTTCTCCTGACTTCCCCTCAAAATTTGGTACGTCACTGGGCAACTTATTCGGCATTGGCGGCCAAAACGGAACATAATTAATGGGATCGTTCCTAAGGCACGACAAGTCAAGTAAATCCAAAGTTGCTATAAATGGTAACTGACGGTTCGGATCCTGAAAACTTGGGGTCATAAGACCAGCCCCAGGAGGAGGATATCCAGGATAACTTGGTATCAGATTTGCATTTGGGATATTATATCCTACTGGAAAACTAGGATTAACCAGACCATACTGGGGTTGTTGAGGTTGTTGATAAGTATACCCAAGCTACAGTTGATACTGATAAGCCGGGTTTTGCACAGTAGGACTGAATTGGTACTGTCCCTGGTATGGTTGATAAGTATATTGGGGTTGAATTGTGACAACCGTACTAGGCCTAGGTTGTCCTACAGGCATTGAAACCAGAGTCTGGATTGTAGGTCTGGACTGAGGTAAAGAGGCCTAAGGAGTTGATACAGGAGCAGTAGAAACTGGAGTTGTTGATACTCCAGAAATAGGTGGGGTGGATTGAACAGAGGCCACAGTAGTTGCAGCAGACGTTTGGGGCGGAGTTCGAGGTGAACTAGGCCTAGACTGATGAACTACCCCAGGTGTAGAAGTTTGAGTAGTAGGCTGGATAGGTTGTTGGGGTGAACCAGAAATTAAAGGCTGTCCAGATTGAGATGACAACTGCACACTGGGTTGCGAATTCTGTTGATCCCACACCACATTCATTTCGGGGTATGGACCTATAACAGGTTGAGCATATTGAGGACCAAAACCAGGTTGAGTGTAAGGTTGATAATTATACGGTACATTTGCTGGTCCTTGAACAAATGATTGACCTGAAGGTGGTTGAAAACCTTGAGGTTGGTATTGACCTTGAGGTTGGTACTGACCTTGAGGTTGGTACTGAACTTGCGGTTGGTACTGACCTTGAGGCTGGTACTAACCTTGAGGCACATATTGATACTGGGGTTGACTTTGAGGTACATATTGGTACTGGGGTTGACCTTGAGGAAAATATTGTCCCGTAGGGATGTACTGTCCTTGATGTTGCCCCCCAGACGGTAATGGACTACCTTGAGCTTTCCCCCCAGGCGGTATTTGAGTACCTTGGGGCGGCCCCCCAAGCGGTATCAAACTACCTTGAGGTTGCGGCTTCAGAGTAGTACCAGACGTCATAAGAATCTCTTCGACACTTAACGGTTTAGTTCCGCTATTACCAGGAGATAGATAAAGAATGATACCTAGGAGGAACAGAAGGACTGCCATGTAAAAAAGTTTCTGGCATCTAAGAAAACAAGGATGACTGTCTCGATATATTGAAAGGAGGATAATAACCTCTGGGTGTTGGATGAAAAGGAAATCGAGGTGGTGAAGACGCGAGACTTGGATTTTCTAAAAAATTGGTCAACGAAATATACCAAGTGTCACCTCTAATGGGACTATAGAAAATGGATTCACGCTCCCTAAGTTCGATAGCTGGTTGATTTTCAGGGATGCTTATACCTTCGTTCGGACTTACAATTTCTTCTATGGAAATGAGTCCAGAAGGAAGATTCTGGGTAATGATATTTTTTACCCTGGGTGAACTATGACCACTAGAAGCAGGAGAAGCAAATCCTGAAGATGGAGTAGTAGCAGGTTCAGTTTCACGTTCAGAGATTTCAGGTTCTTCGGCTAATGAACTAGTAGGAGTGATACTACCAGTAACCTCGGAAAATGAAATCGGTTCAGAAATATGTTCTGTTGCTTGAACTAAATGATCATGATGTATGATTAATGAAGGCTCTCCAACCTCTGGTGACCCAACTCTACTTTCACTAGGTGTGTCAAGAGCTTGCAGCCCTTCAAGTTGACTTGGTGTAAATTCGGGAGGCTTCCCCCGAAGTCGATGGGATTGTCTCGGTAATTCAGCCACGATTAATTATTTAATTACTTCACACGAAAACAAAGAAAATCTCAAGAAAACCACCTAAAGTCTCTAAAGAACCAACCAATTTGAAGCACACACCTAATAAATCTAGGAGATCAAACCACACACAAACAGTATCTTTCCGGATCGAAAACACTAGTTGGTGATGAAATCCAATGTCGCAGAATTCAATATAGAAATGGTGGTTGGAACAGTTACCCCAACAACCTGCTTAATGAAATAGACTGGCACAAGTTTCTCCACTATAACCGTCTCGAGTGAAGATAATCCCCCAGAGAGTCCAAGTGAGTCTAGTCGACGTCTGCTCCAGGTACAGTGGGATCTTCCCTCCACTGTCACCTAGGAAATAATCCTAAAGATTATGGTCACTAAGGTCACCAATGGAAACAAATATACCTGGGGGAACAGTCTATGATCCGATACGCACGCCAGGGCAGAGTAACAAGCTCAATCCCCTTGAAAGCTCCTTGACATAATCCAAGGTTTACCAACAAGTGACCCCAGGCTCCTCGACAATATCTTCTATCATTCCCAATGAGGAAGGATTGATTCCCACACTGGTTTGGATATGATCTCATGCTTCTCCTTTAAGAGAAGCTTTCCCAGAGCATAGATGTAACAATTGGAATTTCTCCTACTGCAAGATCGACTACTTGTTTGTTTAAACTATCTTGGAGAGTTAATTACTCCCTACTCCAACATACTAGCCTAAGCTATGTTGGTGAAAAGAGCCCTAGAAAATAAAAAGATTGCTAGATTGATTTTAATTAAGCGTTAATTTTATTTTTTGTTCCTTAAGTCAATGGGTGTGGAGATGAAACTTTATGGTATGAAGACTCGACTCTAAAACACTAAAAAGTGCACCTAAGATGATAACAATTCCTTTTCATTTTCAATGAATTTCTAGCTAAGGAAGAGTTGAAAATGCAATGCTTTGAAAATCAAATATTTCTCTTAACATGCAACTGAAAGGAAACTTTTTTGTCTTTTTCAATGAACTTTAAAAATAAGACTACCTATCACGCTCACGGAAAATCCCTTTACTTTTCAACAATCAACAACTACAAGAATAGACAATTCTTTTAAGAGAGCTTTTTAAGATTTCTAGAAAAACTCTAAAAACTATTGAAAACAAATTTTTCAACAAGCTTCTATAATTTCTATGAAAAACTCAAAACTATGATCTAATCTTGAGATCTAAACGAAAAATGAATTGAAAAGAAACTTGAAATGTTTTTGAGAATGCTCAACTACGTCTTTTAGCTAACTAAGGATCAATTTGTTCAGCTCAACAAACTAATCAAAAGCATCCAACTATGTTTTAATAAAAAATGAAATTCGAAACTTTTAATCAAGTTTAATCAAAGTTTTGTAAAAGAGAAAAATGGGATCTAGATCTCTTCACGAATAGATTTCATAATCTAGTCAAACACAGCAAGAAGACCAAACAGACCAGGGTGATCTAAGGCTCTAAGGCTTCGGATCTCTGAGCTACTACGAACACCAAGAAAAAATCAATCCAACAGGAAAAACTTCTTAGAAAATCACTTCAAACGACAATGCCAATGAAAACTAACTCACAAGTAACTTTTGTCAAGACAAGTGAAGGTCTGGGCATATACTAACAGCTATGGACAAAAACTAAACCTAACTGGGTAGATGGATATTAGGTTTTTCAAACTTTTAACAAGGTCCACAGGCCCCCAGTAGAACCAGGTGCGGTGCCGCTCTATGTTACACTATAAGAGCACAGAGAGGTCCGCACTGTAACTAACTCAGAGGGTGCGGTCCTCTTCCAAAATTTCAAAAAATAAAAATCCAACCAGGATCTAACGAGTACCCAAATTCACACACATCAAGGAAAAATCAGAAACCAAAACTTAAGTTTCTCAAGTCAAAGCAAAGACAAATCAAAAACCAAACCAAACCAGCTCCCCAGTGGAGTCGCCAATTTGTCGACCAGATAAATCATTCTTGCGGACAAGACGGATCTCCCTAGTATTGAAAGATATCTAGCAGCAAAGAGCACAAGCAAATCTACTTTTCTCTAAACATGTTTCAATTCATAAATCAATACTAAGAGGTGTAACAGACCCTACCTCGGTCCAACGCTTGTTTGTAGCAGTTTTATCCCAACAACTTCAAGCAGTTCCTTTTTAATAACCTCCATACACAAACAAACACACATCAAAGCATACCTGTGTATAATAAAACATGTTCATTAGGAATATCAAGGAGCTCATAAAATAAACCATTAGAAATAGTTCATTGAGAAAAACAAACTTGGTTGTATTAACTTTATGAATAAACGAACCTTACAACATTTGCCTTGATGTTGCACAAGTTCTTTCCAGGGTCCAGCAGGAGTCTCCTCTACTTTGACAAGCCTCACTCACTTCCCAAATGACATGAAAGGTATGTGATCTCTCCTCTCACAAGCTAAAAAAGGAAGTCTAGTTTACAGCAGCATTTACCCTCAAGAATCTTCAGCTTTCAACCTCTCCTACAACCAGCCTAATGCATGAATTTATAGTGCAAATGGAGGGTGTTGCAGGTCCACTATTGAAGGGATAAGTTCCTCCTTCAATGGGATAAGCACGTCATATCATGGAGTTAGCTCCCTTAGTTATGGAATGGATGAACCAAGGTGGAGCGGAATTTCCAGTGCAATATTCCTTCTACAAGTGTCTAGAAGTGACCCAATATGAGTTTTTAAGAATGAACACATGCCTTTTTAACTTTTACAGGTGTTCGCACCCATTACTCAATAGAGAGAGTGGTCAAGTTCACAGGAAACATGACCATTGGGTGCAGCACTGTAGGCAATGTTAGGAGAAAGTGTGAAAGCAGGATTTGAGATGTTTTTAAGGTCTTTCTCCCATTTTCAAGGCTTGAGATGAAGAGCTGAGGCTCAAGACTTGCAAAGGAGTTATGTATGAGTGTTGATGGACTCACACAAACTGTAGAAGTCATCGTGACAATTTTTTTTGTAACACCCCTAGTTGTCAAAGAGGATCATAACGATATTCAACATATGTACAAATGGCTCACTCAAGAGCTTCCACAACTTGTCAACTTCATACGAGATCATACTCATGGCTATGCATTTGGTCTCAATTGTGCTTATAGCAACCAACTTCTACTTCCTTCTCATCCATGATATCGAAGCAGAACCCAAAGAGAACTAGCACTAGGAAGTGCTCTAGTGATCCTCGACATTGCTTGCATAGTCAGCTTTCAAATAATAATGCAGCTTCATATTTCGGGCAGTGTATCTCAATCCATGAGAGATTTTTCCCCAAAGATATCTCAAAAGATTCTTAGCACCAATCCAGTGAGGCTCAACCAAATATGAGCTCGCCATTCTAACTGCAAAACATATTTATGGATGGAAGTTCACTGAGAACATCAATGCAAATGACTTTATGAAACTCAGACACATTTTCAAAATCTAGTCTGGCATCATCACCATATAACTTCTAAAATTTAAGATCCTCGAGGTAGTCACAAGCTTACAGTTTACCATTCCACATCCAGAATCCAACTCCCTCTTACTTCTGCAAGTGAAAGGGTCTGCACCTGTTTGAAATAGGTCATCCTCAGAAGGTGCTAGTATGAAAGGTCTATCATCCACAACCTTCAAACAATGGTTTGGATCGGCTTCACTCTTAGTGAATGTTAACTTCATCTAGCAGTTATCAATCCTCTCATACTATGCCCGGAGAGTTTTGCTTCAAGCCATAGAGGGCTTTCTTGCACCAGTATACGTGAGATTCGTGATCATGAATCCCAAACCCCTTGCGCTGTTCCAAACTTGTCTACCTACTACATGAGGGGAATGGTTCCCTTATAAGATTTTCCTTCGGTACATCTCAGACATGTACTTTCATGCTCTTTTTGAATTTAAACATCCCTATCACTATCTGATTCACAGACCTCCGGTGTTATGTGTCAATGGACATGGTCTCTAGTGGACTTCGTGCAACTTGATACAACCTTGAACTCAAAAACACCTTTGAAAATTCTATTTTCAAACATGCACCTTTCCATAAATGAGTGATGCCCTGTAACCTATGAATTCCATTGTAGAAATGGACACCAGGTCCTTCTTGCGATCAAGTACATAAGAAAGATTCAGTAAATGAATTGAGTTACACTCATTCAATTGAGGGGTAACATTCCCTACACCCTTTTCAGGATAGGTGGCCTCGGCTCCAATTATAATCCCACAATTATTTCCATCTCTATCAAATTAGAAAGTGTACCCTTCTATCCGATGGAGTGCCTCGATGCACTACAATCAATAAGCCAGATTAATAAAGAATCTGATGGAGAGGGCCAATACAAGATAACACTTCTTTATCTTATCGAAAACAACATTTGAATCTTCATACCTGGGGTTCCTTGATTTCTTTAAAGAGTCGGCCATTTCCTTCATGACCTGCATTGTGTGTGGATTTTTTGATTTGTTGATCTTATATGTCTTGCCATAATATTACAAGTGTCCAGAATCAATGAAACTCTGTGATTTCTTGTTGTGGTTGCATATTCTCTAAGCATGCTCCTATTTGGATCATAGGAAAATCAAGGTTATGGTCTTAAATACCAACATGATTGAGACAATAACAAGATGACATCTCATTTTCAGCTTTAAAGGTTTTAGTTACGTTGTTGATTTCTCCATTTATCTTGGCTTATACTTTTTTGGACCAAGAACCAATAATGTATGTCTAACAATAGATATTAGGCATTAGAAAGGACACACCTCTTTATAACACCTAGAGAGACAATGGCTTTACGTGTCTTTGCAAATTTACTTTAAGGTGGACAAAATTGTATAATTTTACAAGCCATTAGTGTGGGAGATGAGAGGCTTCTTCACATGCTATCTCATGGCTTGGCTGCTATCACTAGTCATATTGAGGATCTTCCATTGCAAACTCCAAACCCATAATCAACATTAAATGTTGAATGGGTGGGCATAAACTAAAACAGTGCCAAATATTGAGTTTGTGGTCACCAATCAGAGTGGGAGACTCCCTTTTTAGACCCAAAATTCAAAAAGTGTTGAATCCACTATATTTTGAGCTTGGATTTTACCAGAGGTTGAAAATAGATCTATTTTCCCCTCTATCTTGAATAAAAGTGGATTGAGCAATGTGGCACATTAGTGAGTAATGTCAAAAGCATAGTTAAATCACATTCAGTCGAGGGTTGGGCTTTCTCTTTTAATCTTGATGCATTACCAAGAATTTTGAACTGTGTTAGTGGGTTGAAATGTTACATATGGAGCATAGCCATTGACTACTTCAAATTCTAGAATTTATGACATATATAGAACCACTTGCAAATGAGCTCAACCATTAAAATAATAAAATAAGCTATAAGCCCACAAGCCCTTTCAAAGTTTTTCTACTTGCCAAATATTTTAAATTTCCTTAAGGTCATACTTGATTTGAGAGAAAAAAATGAATTATTCTTTTTGTTCTGACTGTTAATGCCAATATTGGTTGGTTTACTGAAGATATATATTAGCAGAATTGTACTAAGAGAAGGATCTGCAAAGAATAGAACTTGGCTTCAAATGGTCCTTCTTGCACCCGATCCTTGCTCTTCTTCAATTAGTTGACATCAAAAGTTCATCAAAAAGATAAAAAGTACAAAATTTGATAAATCAAGCTTCCTTGATGTGAATCAGGCTTGCTCACAATGTCATTTGTGAACAAAACTAGTACATAACATTGTCTCGGTCAAGCAAGTTGTAACATAGCTATCATCATTGGTTTAGGATTTTAACTATATATATTTTACAAGTATCCAAACTTATCTATACATAGATACACGTGTGGCGAGACTATTTGCAATTCTAACTAATCAAAGTCTAAACCTAATAGTGATGACACCATCAACAAGGTCTCTGAGTTGCCATACCATCGTGATAAATGATTCACTGAGATGCCAATGTGCTAAAGTACAAACATCAATAGTTTATTTTAGAAATACAATGATGCCACTGTCTTGAAACGAAATCCATACCAACATATGCAGTGACAAAAATATTTAGAAGAAACCAGACAGTGGATATGGAGAATCCATACATCAAATAATGTCACATGCAGGAATGAAAAATCATAATATCAAAATCACTATTGTAAAGTAGAGAATATCCAAAATGCATGGTAGATATACATTGCAATTATAGATCCCAGGGGTAAGAAAAATAAGTAGTAGATGGCAGTATGTTCCATAGAGCTTTAGTTTATCATCTGTAATGAGAATGATTCGAACGAATCTCTTCGAACTAGAAAGAATATTCAATGCAATTTCTGTTGATCCAGAAGACCAATAATACCCACAAAAAGTTGTTTCTCATTCAAAAATTGAACACATAGTGAAGGGAATTAGAAAGATGGAACCTGATTGTTTTATAGTGGTCCACTCTAAGTAACATCTTAGAGTATTTTTATGAAATGTAATGCCTATAAATTGATACACAGACACAACACAACACTTCATAATGGTGTTTGTATCACCACCAAACCCTAAATCCCATAAGGTGAGTGGTCAGAGCAACTAGATCTTGTTTATGACTATGTTAAGAAAATGTCCTCTTACTGGTTCCAAGATCATTTTGACCTATATCATTGATCATTTCAGAGTGCACCTTTTCTAGGCCACAAAATTTTCCCTCAACATTGACTTGATGTGGATTTTTTATAGGTTTGTTGTGTACATTTCCTTTTAAAAATCTAATGCATGAATGATTTTCCACATTTTCATGGAGAAGAGAAAATATTTGCATTTGATGTGGGCCAGAGAGAAATGTTTTATTTGGTCAAGCCTGTATTCTTCATCAATGATTTTCTTGATATTGTTTTCATTCTTAGCACTGCAGTTGTATATGTCATCGAGGGTTTCATTATAGGTTTAATGAGTCTGCTAGGGTTGTCCAACTTTGTTATTGTCAAAATAGAGCTATCTATATATGGAAATGGATTTGTAAGGCTGAAAGCTTCAATAATCATGTGTTTATAACATACCCTTTGTTTGTCTACCAAGGAATATCGATCATATATGTCAATAACTTTGTATTCCAGATCAGTATTGACAGTAAAAGGAAGAGTCTTCCCTATCCCATTTGGCTCAAGGAATAAGTTCAGATCATAGGCATAAAAAATAACAGGACTGTCGGATTCCATGATATAGCATCTTTTAGGATTCAACTAAAGAATTAATTGTTTCTTCACTCATATAATCATAATGGTCACATTATTTCTTTGTTGGCTTTGAAAACGTTTATTGCCCTCAAACTCTAGGAAACCATTATTACTTCCATTTATTTCTTACATGATCATGGTCAACATCAAAGTGCAACATGCCGGTTACATTATTCCTACTCAAACTCACAATGAAATGTTGAGGTGCCAAGTGTATTACCATGAAAGTATACAACTCTCTTACTTTTAGTGTCTGTGAAAATAGGATTAGTTTATCGAACTATATTTCTATGACCTCAAAAGTGTATTCAGGATTTAAATTATCAGTAAGGAAAGCATGATCTTCATCATACTTTTCATATGGTTGATATTTTGGGGTAGAAACATCGTTTCTACCTACCTAGAACTGCATATGGGTTGTATAAATGGTGGAAATATTCAAAAAATCTTCATTTCCTCTATTTATCACTTTGTCATGTAGAAAAATAGAGTACAGAAATATGGGTTAGTCTGCCTCATAACTGTATAGTTTCTGAGTCTCAATTGTAATTATGTGATCTTGGAAGGTTTTGAGAGTATATAAACTCTTCTTAATGTATGTCCTTTCCTTGCAAGACTTGGAGAGGGGGATATATAGTCTTCTTATTGGAATGCAGAGGTTGTTGGACTTTGTATAGTTGCTTATTATCTAGTCATATGAAGAAAAAACAAAGTTACAAGAATACAAGTTTAAATGCCTCACAAATGCATAGTTTTTGGGGCTGAGCTACAACTTTGAGAACATGGAATATTTTGTGTGGAGTATATAGACTCTTCTCAATCTATGCCCTTGCATTGCAAGATATTGATATGGGTATACAAATTTTATCAAGAGGACACATATGGCTTGAGAGTCATGTGGTATTATCCTCTGACCATCTTAGTCACTTTTATGTCAAGTGAATGGGAGTATTAAGACTCCTCCATTCATTATTTAAATCATGGAAATGATACTACTAGATTTGAGTGAGATTCTATAAATTAGACCTGCTCATCCAACTAACTGTGCTAATATTTATTCTCAAGCACCTAACGATGTGATTCCCAATGGATGGAAATAATACCTTGTGAATTTATTAAATCAGTCTCCTAGACATGCCTTCTTCTAGTTATGTTTTGGAGAACACATATCACCTGATCATTCTAAACATAAAAACCCAATAGCCAAACTCATTCCTATACCTATTTAATATTTCTCCTTTCCAAATAGGCTGAATGATCCTAAATTCAGACGCAAAGTACCAACCTTCTCTTCATGTAATCTCAAAACAACTCTGAGGACCAACCCAACTTAATTGGGTGAACGGAAGGTATTAACACATCTATTTATGGTGCATCTTTATGTTCATTTGTGGCTTCTTCAGCACAAGCATACACCACAGTGATGATTCCGTTTTGTGCTTGTGCTGAGGTGAGAAATTCCATTTTAAGAACAATGTTGCTTAGCGTTCATTGAACAGTTAGAATGTTATAATCCTTGTTGGCATCTGAAGGTCTGTTAGACCTTGTATATTCTCATGATGTAGATGTATTGATTAAGTTAGTGAAATTGGAACCTCCCTATTGACAGATTTTCATTACCAAATTTCAAAATGCTATAAAACAAAGGTTGAGCAAGGTTTCAGTGAGTGAACTCCATTGTTTTTTCTAAGGCGGAAGCCATGCTTCTTTCAAGTCAAATTTCTAGTGCTACATTTCTCGGGGTACTTCAAGACTTGTGCTCTCTTCCTTCCTAAATTAATGAGGGAAAGAATGATTAGGTACCAACTTGTATATATCATGATGAAATTGTTATTATAATCATGAGTCTAAATTTATCTGTTTAACTTCTACGACAACATTTGGGTGTCTTCATCAGTAAGATAGAAAAATTGGTCATATTCATTGTCTACTATACCTTGTGTGAGATTTGAGTGAGATTTTGGGTGAGGTTCTGTAAATTAGACGTGCTTATCCAGCTGACTATCCTATTATTTATTCTCAAGCATGTGAGGATGTGATTCCTAATAGATAGAAATAATACCTTGTGAATTTTTTTAAATTAGTCTCCAAGACCTACCTTCTTCTACTTATATTTTTGGGAACACAAATCACCTGATCGTTCTAAACTACAAAACCCAATAACCAAACTCATTCCCCTTTCCCCTTTCCAAATAGGTTGGATGATCCAAAATTTAGAGACAAAGTACCAGCCTTCTCTTCATGCAATCTCAAAACAACTCTAAGGGCCATCCCACCCTCATTGTATGAATGGAAGGTACTAGCACATCTATTTAGGGTACATCTTTATGTTCATTTATGGATTCTTTAGCACAAGCGTACACCACAGAGATGATCCAGTTTTGTGCTTGTGATGAGGTGAGAAATGACATTTTATGAACAATGTTGCTCAATGTCCCTTGAATAGATTTTATATTGTTATAATCCTTGTTGGCATGTGAAGGGTTGTTAGACCTTGTATATTCTCATGATGAAGATGTATTGATTAAGTTAGTGAAACTGGCACCTCCTTGTTGACATATTTTCATATCAAAAATGCCAAATTCTATAAAAAAGAGGTTGAGCAAGGTTGCGATGAATGAACTCTAGTGTTTTTGCTGAGGCAAAAGCCATGCTTCTTTCAAGTCAAATTTCTAGTGCTACATTTATTAGGGTACTTCAGGACTTGTGCTCTATTTCTTCCTCAATTAACGAGGGAAAGGATTATTAGGTACCAAATTATAGATTTCATGATGAAAGTGTTATTATAGTCACGAGTCTAAATTTAGTTGTTGAACTTCTATGGAAATAACTGGGTCTCTACATTAGTAAGATAGAAAAATTGGTCATCTTCATTGTCTAGTGTACCTTATGGCTTCTGATGCTAATGGATTTTTACTCCCTCTACCACCTGGCACATAGAATATCTTGCCATATATTGACATATTTTTGTAATATGTGAAAAGTTGCAACCTCATTAAATGACACTTACACAACTATAATACACTTGTGCTACTTCTAGAGAGATTAAATCAGCTACAAGTTCATCTGATTCGTTAGTGCTCAAGATACTAGTCCATTGTAAGAGATACCTCAATGAGTAAAAAATCAATCCATGGACCATTGAAGAGTTATCTCCAACATTCAATATTGTAATGAGAATATATGAAATACACCAATCTTATCTATGCATTCATAAGCAACATCTGACAAACACATTTGGCAACTAGCCTTTAGTTTTTACTAGAGATGCATGAGAATATATGAAATACACCAAGTATATCTAGATGCATTCATAAACAACATCCGACAAAGACATTTGGCATCTAGCCTTTAGTTTTTACTAGAGATGCATGAAGAACTATATAAACATAATGCAATCATTTGGGAAGTCCATTCAAATGTGGAGCATTACTATGGAAGCCAAGTTAAGCATTGATTTTAGACCTTGCATGCACATTTCATGGATTATTGTAGTAGTGACATAAAAATGGACTAGGTCAGTTATATGATATATGTCAAAGATAGTTTAACTCGAAGAATGAAACTGCCATTTAAGCTATAAAGCTGACTAAATGGTCCAAACCTGAAACTGTGACCCTTCCTTGCAAATTGTATGTGCTACCAATTAATCATAGTTAAATGGTTTAGATTCAATTTGAGAGTAATCTTATGGACGAGCTATTGGGTTTGGAAAATCACCACAGAACAAAGGCTAATGGATTAATCTCCTAAAACAAGTTGTTAACATAGTCAGCCGAGAGGTAAATTTTGCATGAGGATATCCCCTAGACTGATATCTTTTTATGAGGAAGAAAAAACATGGAAAATGTTTGGTTGGGTAGGAATACATCTTGTCAATTTGGTCTAGCATGAGTGATTAAAAGATAAGGCTATTAGGCTCTCCACCATTTCATGGATCGATATAGAGATGAGACAAAAGTGGCTCTCTCTTGAGACTTGACTAGGTCATTCATAATAGTTGTGGTGCTGGTGCCTTAGCTTAGCCAGAAAATTCCAAAACTCTATTGATGCACAAAATTTATTACTGAATCTACCTCAGAGTATGCCATAGTCATTGAATATGACATGCATGGTTTTACCAAGGAGGCCCTAAACTTTTTAACAAGGAAAGTTTACATTGGTATGGTAAACCTACATGGGGAGAAATGAAACTTTTTTCATAAGATGCTAGCAAAACCTAGACACTGCTATGTGGGATTATTTCTTGGTACCTGCAGATTGCACAACAAACTCTATTGGTTGAGCTGGTAGGAATTGATTTCTTCATGTGGATCTTCCTTATACAAATGTTCCTTTCCTTGTAAGACCTTGATAGGGGTACATAGATTCATGTCAATAGAATGCATATTTTTCTATATAGTTGTTTATTATGTAATCATCTAAAGGAAAATTGATTACATGAATATGGGTTAGGCTACCTCATAACTGTATAGCTGCTAAGGCTGAATTATGATTACATGATCTTTGAATATTTTGAGAGTATATAAACTCTTCATGTATTATGATTTATCTGGCAATTTTCTCATGGCAACTATTTCAAAAAAAACAAAAAACTATATTTTGTCATTAAATAGAGATTGTTTTCCTTTAGAAATAGAGAGAGATTGTCTTTACAATACCTTCTTTTGTTTGTGGCATGTAAGGAGATCTTGAGAGTAATATAGAATAGGAAAACTAGTTGGTCACCTTATGATAAAGGTGAGTAACTACTTGGACACTAAATTTTAAGCTTACCACATTCTTCTAAGAACATTGGATCCAAAAATTTTGAAGGCTTCAACTACATTGATTACGTCATAGAATTTGGAAGAATCAAAGATGTCATGGATGTGTAACTGTTAACATTATGAAGATGATAGCACGTGTGTATTTCAAGGTACATTACCAATCATAGTGCAAACAACAAATTTTACCACTACTATAGTTCATTGAGCATGGATATCAATCAGACCTAGATAGCCTTACCTTCTTGGTAAGGAGACGAGGCTTCATGTTTTCCACCCTGTTTTCCCCAAAGAAATTTATTATAGCAGGAATTTTTTTTTAGTACTTTCCCCTTTTACAAGAAAACACTTGCCAAAAAAAGGATTTCACATGTGGGAGATTTTCGTAGGATAAAGGGAAAGTTGAGTGGGTATCCTGGTAGTAGCTGCATTGGTCTTACTAGCATTACACCACTTTTCTTATGGGTCTTCACAACAGAGAATCACCATTACACTTCGTTGATTTTTTTTTTTAAATAAACATAACACGCAATAGATTTATTTTTCCATGGAATGTTGTTGTTGGTAATATGATTGTATTTATGCCATATGTAAAGCTAACATGCGTTAAATTTCTTTCACCTGGCAATATTTTTATTGGAAATGTTCTTTTGTTTGGCTAGAAACTATGCTAGATTTCTTTTGCTTTGGAATATTGTTGTTGTCAATTTGGTTATTTATGATAAAAGTAAATCTAGCAAGTGTTAGATTTCCATCACCTTGGCAATGTTATTGGAAATGTTGTGCTTGTGTTTGGGCTAGAAGTTGTGCTAGATTTCTTTTGCTATGCAATATTGTTGTTTTCAATTTGGTTGTTTATTATAGAAGGAAATCTAAAACGTCTTAGATCTCCTTCACCTTGGTAATGTGCTTTTGTTTGTGTTAGAAGGAAACATAGCATGCACTAGATTTATTCTCGCATTAAATGTTGTTTTTGGTAGTATGCTTGTATTTATGCTACATGTAAAGCTAGCATGCATTAAATTTATTTTACCTTGCAACATTGTTATTGGAAAGGTGATTGTGTTTGTGATAGAAATTGTTGGATTTTGTTTGCCCTACAATGTTATTGTTGGCAATGTGCTTTTGTTTGTGCTAGAAGTAAATCAAGTGTATGATAGATATCTTCTACACTATAATGTTGTTTTTTTCAATGTGATTGTGTTTGCGCTACAATAAATTCTGGAATGTGTAAGATTTATTTTGCTTTGAAATTTTTTTGTGAGTAATATGATTCTATTTTGTTAGAAGGAAATTTAGCATGTGGTGGATTTCCTTCACCTTAGGATATTGTTATTGGCAATGTGTTTGTATTGGTGCTAGAAGGAAATCTAGCATGTGCTAGATTTATTTGACCATGTAATGTTGTTTCTAGCAATATGCTTATGTTTGTAGTAGAAGGAATGATATTGATTGTTAGCTTTAATTTGAGGAAACAATGTTTCATTACATACAATATGACTACCATACTATTTTAATTTTCCATCTATATTACTTTTTCGTAAGTTATGTGCTTTTGGGAAAATATAAAGTCACACTTTACACGGTTCATCCTTTTCATTACAAGTTACAATTTAATTAGATTTCATTTTTGGGACTATGTTAAGTAAGTCATTCACGTATGACCATTTCCATGAGAGGTAGTCATAACTAACTAATTTTTCGTGACTTTTGAATAGTTCACTTAGCACTCATTTCATCGGGTGATGCTTGCAGGGGTGAAGAAGTGGGATTGAAACTAGTGAAATGAATCACATAGGATCAATCATCACTTATGGGGCTTGCACTTGCTAACCAAGACTTCCTGGGTAGTCACCCATCCCAGATCGCCTCTGGATCAAGCATGCTTAACTGTGGAGTTTTCCCCACAATCAAGCCCACTTAGCTTGCTATCCCATTTGCAAAAACTTATCAAGTATTGTGCCTCATGAACCATTCAAGTAGAGATCCCTTCACTGTTTTTGAATTGAAGTATTAGGGGTTTTACACAATGCATTATATTAGATTTCATTTTTGGGATTCAACTGCGTTAAGTAAGACATTCACATATGACCATTTCCATGAGAGGTATTCATAACTGACAAATTTCTCATGATATTTGAATAGTTCACTTAGCACTCATTCAATCGGGTGATGCTCACACGGGTGAAGAAGTGGGATTGAAAATAGTGAAATGAATCACATAGTGTCAATCATCACTTCCAGGGCTTGCACCGAGTAACCAAGACTTCCTGGGTGGTCACCCATCCCAGATCGCCACTGGCTCAAGTGTGCTTAATTGTGGAGTTTTCCCCACAATCAAGCCCACATAGCTTGCTACCCCATTTGCAAAACCTTAGCATGTAGTGTGCTTCATGAATCATTCAAGTAGAGATCCCCTCTCTCTTTTTGAAATTTAGTATTAGGGGATTTACGTAGTGCATTATGTTAGATTTCATTTTTGGGATTCAACAATGTTAAGTAAGTCATTCACATATGACCATTTCCATGAGAGGTAGTCATAACTGAATAATTTCTCATGATTTTTGAATAGTTCACTTAGCACTTATTGCATCGGGTGATGCTCACAGGGGTGAGGAAGTGGGATTAAAACTAGTGAAATGAATCACATAACTTCAATCATCACTTTTGGGGCTTACACCTGATAACCAGGACTTCCCGAGCGTTCACCCATCCTAGATCGCCTCTGGCTCAAGCATGCTTAAGCATGGAATTTTCCCCACAATCAAGCACACTTAGCTTGCTACCCCATTTGCAAAACCTTAGCAATTATTGTACCTCATGAACCATTCAAGTAGAGATCCCTTCACTCTTTTTGAATTTAAGTATTAGGGGGTTTACGTAGTGCATTATATTAGATTTCATTTTTGAGATTCAACTATGTTAAGTAAGTCATTCACGTATGACCATTTCCATGAGAGGTAGTCATAACTGACTAATTTCTCATGATTTTTGAATAGTTCAGTTAACACTCATTCCATTGGGTGATGCTCGCAAGGATGAAGAAGTGGGACTGAAACTAGTGAAATGAATCACACAACATCAATCATCATTTCCGGGGCTAGCACCCTGTAACCAAGATTTCCTGGGTGGTCACCCATCCCAAATCACCTCTGCCTCAAGCACGCTTAACTGTGGAGTTTGCCCCACAATCAAGCCCACTTAGCTTGCTACCCTATTTAGAAAACCTTAGTAAGTACTGTGCCTCAGGAACCATTCAAGTAGAAATTCCTTCACTCTTGTTGAATTGAAGTATTAGGGGGTTTATGCAGTGCATTATATTAGATTTCATTTTTGGGATTCAACTGCGTTAAGTAAGTCATTCACGTATGACCATTTCCATGAGAAGTAGTGATAATTGACTAATTTCTCATGAGTTTTTAATAGTTCACTAAGCACTCATTGCATCGAGTGATGCTCACAAGGGAAAGAAGTGTGATTGAAACTAGTGAAATGAATCACATAGCGTCAATCATCACTTCCAGTGCTTGCACCCAGTAACCAGGACTTCCTAGGTGGTCACCCATCCCATATCGCCTCTAGCTCTAGCACGCTTAACTGATCAGTTTTCCCCACAATTAAGCCCACTTAGCTCGCTACCCCATTTGAAAAACCTTAGAAATTATTGTGCCTAATGAACCATTCAAGTAGAGATCCCTTCACTCTTTTTGAATTTAAGTATTAGGGGGTTTACGCAATGCATTATATTAGATTTCATTTTTGGGATTCATCTGCGTTACGTAAGTCATTCACGTATGACCATTTCCATGAGAGGTAGTCATAACTGAGTAATTTCTCATGATTTTTGAATAGTTCACTTAGCACTCATTGCATTAGGTGATGCTCACAAGGGTGAAGAAGTGGGATTGAAACTAGTGAAATGAATCACATAGCATCAATCATCATTTCTATGGCTTCCCCCCAGTAACTAGGACTTCCTGGTTTGTCACCCATCCAAAATTGCCTCTGGCTCAAGCACGCTTAACTGTGGAGTTTTCCCACCCCATTTCACTAGTTTCGATCTCGCTTCTTCACCCCTGTGAGCATCATCAGATGCAATGAGTGGTAACTGAACTATTCAAAAATCATGAGAAATTAGTCAGTTATGACTACCTCTCATGGAAATGGTCATACGTGAATTACTTACTTAATACAGTTGAATCCCAAAAAAGAAATATAATATAATGCACTGCATAAACCCCTTAATACTTAAATTCAAAAAGAGTGAAGAGATCTCTACTTGAATGGTTCATGAGGCACAATACTTGCTAAGGTTTTGCAAATGGGGTAGCAAGCTAAGTGGGCTTGATTGTGGGGAAATCTCCACAGGTAAGCACGCTTGAGCCCAGGCAATCTAGGATGGGTGACTACCCAGGAAGTCCTGGTTACTAGGTGCAAGCCCCAGAAGTGATGACTGACACTATGTGATTCATTTCACTAGTTTCAATCCCACTTCTTCACCCCTGTGAACATCACCCAATGCAATGAGTGCGAAGTGAACTATTCAAAAGTCATGAGAAATTATTCAGTTATGGCTACCTCTCATGGAAATGGTCATACGTGAATGACTTACTTAATGCAGTTGAATCCCAAAAATGAAATCTAGTATAATGCACTGCGTGAACCACCTAATGCTTAAATTCAAAACGACTGAAGGGATCTCTACTTGAATGGTTCATGAGGCACAATATTTGCTAAGGTTTTGAAAATGGGGTAGCAAGATAAGTGGGCTTGATTGTGGGGAAAACGCCACAGTTAAGCACGCTAGAGCTAGAGGCGATCTGGGATGGGTGACCACCCGCGAAGTCCTAGTTACTGGGTGCAAGCCCGAGAAGTGATGATTGACGCTATGTGATTCAGTTCACTAGTTTCAATCCCACTTCTTCACCCCTGTTAACATCACCCAATGCAATGAGTGCCAAGTGAACTATTCAAAAATCATGAGAAATTATTCAGTTATGACTACCTCTCACGGAAATGGTCATACGTGAATGACTTACTTAATGCAGTTGAATCCCAAAAATGAAATCTAGTATATTGCACTGCGTGAACCACCTAATACTTAAATTCAAAAGGAGTGAAGGGATCTCTACTTGAATGGTTCATGAGGCACAATATTTGCTAATGTTTTGCAAATGGGTAGCAAGCTAAGTGGGCTTGATTGTGGGGAAAACTCCACAGTTAAGTGCGCTTGAGCTAGAGGCAATCTGGGATGGGTGACCACCCGAGAAGTCCTAGTTACTGGGTGCAAGCCCTAGAAGTGATGATTGATGCTATGTGATTCATTTCACTAGTTTCAATCCCACTTCTTCACCCCTGTGAACATCACCTGATGCAATGAGTGCTAAGTGAACTATTCAAAAATGATGAGAAATTATTGAGTTATGACTACCTCTCATGGAAATGGTCATATATGAATGACTTACTTAATGCAGTTGAATCCCAAAAATGAAATCTAGTATAATGCATTACGTGAACCACTTAATACTTAAATTCAAAAAGAGTGAAGGGATCTCTACTTGAATGGTTCATGAGGCATAATATTTGCTAAGGTTTTGCAAATGGGGTAGCAAGCTAAGTGGGCTTGATTGTGGGGAAAACTCCGCAGTTAAGCACACTTGAGCTAGAGGAAATCTAGGATGGGTGACCACCGGAGAAGTCCTAGTTACTGGGTGCAAGCCCCAGAATTGATGATTGACGCTATGTGATTCATTTCACTAGTTTCAATCCCACTTCTTCACCTCTGTGAGCATCACCCGATGTAATGAGTGCTAAGTGAACTATTAAAAAATCATTAGAAATTAGTCAGTTATGACTACCTCTCATGCAAATGGTCATACGTGAATGACTTACTTAACGGAGTTGAATCCTAAAAATGAAATCTAATATAATGAACTTACGTAAACCCCCTGATACTTAAATACAATTTCATTGTTGTTACAGAATTGATACAAGCAATGATGGAAAATATAATTTTGGTAAAAAGGGACTATGTTGATTTCTTTACTAATGATGAAGTCATTGGGCTAGGAAGGGTCGAATCTATAGAGTCTGGAACTTATTATGTTGGATAAAGTGTTAATGTTGGTTATGTTGCAATTTTGATAATTGATGTCACTCAACCACGTTCGATTGATGACGATATCAATGAAGGGGACATACATCCATGGAAGATTGTGGATTTGAGACACCACATAGGTAAGTCAAAATATTGAAGCATGTGTTATGTATTATTGATACTATAATAAACATTTTTTTTTAGTAAATACTAACCTTATTTACATATGTTCATAGGTACAAATGTTTCTTCTACATATTCTACTGGAGACAAGGTAAATCTTTTGCAACATGGAGTGAAGGTGGGTGAGGGTTCCATATTCAATACAGATCTTGGGAATAAAGTGCATGGAATGATGGTAAAGAAAGGATGGATAGTGGTTAAAATTGAAAAGCCGTTAAAACATAATGCTCCTCTACCACATCCAACAGGATTTGAGCATACACCTAGGGGTGCATTAGAATCTTATGAAATTTGGCTAGAATCAGATTTGGAGCCTCATTGTCATGATAATGCCATAAATATTCCCCAATATAGGGTTAGATTGATATATGAAAAGGTTTCTCTTACACATGAATGCATGGGAACAAGCATGTGCATTGCCAAAGGAATGCTATTTAATGTCCGTGAGGATGACATTGTTGAGGGTAAACACTAAGTGAAATGGATTTTGGTGGTTTTCTAGAAGAGATAGATGGAAATTCTGAGATATGTTGAATTGGGGAAAAGTCTATACATTGTTTGGTTAGATGACCAATAAATAATTTGATGGACAAAAAAGGTGTTATATTAAGGGTCAAGGGAAAGTTCAAGGAGCCACCCAAAGAAATGGTGATATGGGATGTTATAGAGGACACAAATCCCTTAAAAACATAGGATGGCTACCTTTGAATCAAGGCCATATAAAAGGATTAAACGACTTATGGCTACAAAAAAATCTGCAAAATGTCAAACAAAAATAGATGAAGAGAAAGAAATTCAACTTTTGGCAGCAAATGTATGTTGTAGAAAATATTGTCTTCAACATGTGGATAAGAAGGCCATTACAAGTACTAGAAGGGGTATGAGACAAATAAATACACATGGTATTAGAGAATTTGTCTTGAATTCAATCATGTCAAAAACAGTCATGTCAAAGGGCCATGGCCTACTACCTATTGCTAGAAATGTAAAGGACATGAGATTTAATGGGAATACTATTTGTAAGAAAGCATGGTATAAGATACATAAAATTCCTCAAAGCACATTCTATAACTACCAACATTATTTCCAACATGGACAGATCAAAGCTATTCACGTTAACACCAACACATGCAAGGCATGAGCTCACACAGTGACATCCATAGAAATATTGCACAAAATTGTAATGGATAATTCAAAATTTTCACCAAAACAAACACATCAAGTTGAAGAATATGGAACATCTACTCCTTTAAGATTGCTTCCTTTGACTTACACAAAAAATACTTTGTTAAAAGAGATCAATTATGATCTTCAAAAGCTCAATTACCCCATAGGGGCTTCACTATGGGAGCAATATTATAGCACGTGGGTTCATATTGGGGGATATTTATTGAGGAAAAAATGACATAATATATTAGGTGATATATAGGGGGTAAAGGATTTTTATATTGGTAGGCATAAAAAATGGAGCTCAAAGTTAATGAAAATTTATAAAGGGGTATAAAAAATGTTAATGAAAAATGGATACCTACAATATCTAGTGAAAGTAGGGGCTTTTAAAATTGGGAAGGTGTATTGGGTTTGTATTAGTAGGTGGTCAAATAATGTTATTTTTAGAGGTATTTTCCAATATGTAGTCAAATTAGGGGTATTGTTTAATATGCCATGAATGCACGTGATATGCCATAGGTTCATTGAGTGAAGCCCCCATGAATTACCCATCAATATCATAGCCAACAATGAGAAAGATCTAGAATATTGAGTTTCAAGATGTGGCATTTTCAAAGAACACCAACTTCAGTAAATGTAGTGAATGCATTGTGTTTTAAAGCACAAATCAAGTCAGCAACTAAGAAAGAGTTGGAAGAAAAGGCACAAGGTGGGTGGAAGAAACATAACAAGATTTTTATGTGTGGAATATATTGCTACTATTCCCATACGACTATGTCAGAGAGATTTCCAAACGAGTATTTGAGCATTATCCATGATAAATGGATAGAACAAAGACTTCAATTCCAAGGCTACGTGTCAAATCAAAACCTATTGTAGGAAGAAATTTAGGTTTTTCATTGATAGGTATGCTTACACATGGGCATAAGGTAAGAGGTTTTGGTCATTTCTCCCTACCAGATGTCCATATGGGATCATAATTTACTATTACATCCATTGCAAAGTTCTTAAGGGACCTTGAAGACCCACAAATGGATATGTATGGTGATCTACTTTATGAAAGTGGAATTTTGAGAAACCCACTTACAAATGCATTACTTGACACCTCTATTTACTCAAAATGTCATGGATACAAGGATGATTTTATATCTCATGGAAGTTCAAAAAGTCTAAATGTTGATTTTAAACCTCTTCCTCCACATTTGTTGTTATAGTTGCACAATGCAACAAGTGATAATAAGAATCACTACCTTTTCATGTTTCTATCACTTTTAATTGCACTTGGTGTCTTCATCACTATTGAGGTTGGGTTCTTGCCTGTGGGACACACCCATGAAGACATAGATGGAACCTATGGAAGAATTTCTTCCAACCTAAAAAGTAAAGATTTTTATTCTTTACCTGAATTGATGGATATATATCACATAATTGAAGAAAATCGAGTGTTTCCAGCTACACTTATTGACAAGGTCTATGACTTCAAAAGTTTCCCTAATGGATACATTAAGGAGAGAAAAAATGCACTAGTTGGACATCTTAATGTCCAATACTTCCAATTTCTTATACTCAATGATGTTCTAATACTAAGGTATAAAGAATCAATTAGAGATATTGAGTAGTCAGAACCAATTGAGTTATGGAATATAGATGATGAAGGTCGACCTATAATTCCCATAGGGAAGCCATATTTCTTAGCTTCCAAACACAATGATGTCTATTTAAAAGAACTAAAGGAAGGGATAAAGTCATACATAAAAATGTGGAAAGACACTATTGGGAATGAATATTCACCAATTGTTATAGAGGAATGGAAAAATAAAGTAGTATATCGGGAAAATGTCCTTGATACATTAGATGGAATCTATAATGATCATAGAATAATAGATGGAAGTGATTCATCTTCTGAGGATTTCTGGCCCAAGAAAAGGCACATTGTTGATGTTGATTGTGATGCACTCCAAGTAATCTCAAGTATTATGGATGGAGATTTTGATAATGTGATAGATGAACCAATATATGTTGGACCCAAATGCAACAAGCCAAAGCCAACATTAAATCCAATGATTGATGAAGGGAAAGGAAATATGTTGCTAGTTAGATCAAGAAATGAGGATGTAAGAGAGATGATTTGGATGGAAAAATCCATATTAGATATATTTAGGGATAATCAAAGTGAGAAGCTTCATGTAAAGGTTGGCTGGTGGAAGCCTATGTCAGGGAAATACAATGGAAATTTTTTAGAGCAATATTGGGTGCCAAATCCTCACGACACAAAACTTGGCTCTATTCCAATTAATACCATAGTGTGGGCATGGATGCCAAAGAAAGAACATTGCAAGAAGACCAAGATAAATAAATATGGTGTAGAGGCCATTCTTGATCTACTTGAGCGAATATATTAAGAGTAGCTTTATATGATTCATGAATGTAATTTTTTTTTGAAGGATCTATTAATATAGATTCAAACACAATTTTCCATATTTGTTGTATTTCAAATATTCTCAAAGTTTTATATTATTTAATATTTCAATGCAATCATGTGTTACACAAATTACATGACAATGCCATAAAATATTTAAGTTTTCAAAGCTTTATTTGACCAACATGACTTCTCACCATATCAAATATGCATAACCAAATTCAATAATGAACCTAAAAACATCTTCTAAACTTGGTCTATTAAAAAAATAGTGGAGTACCTAATTAGTATTCTATTTAATATAAACCATTTAGACACTTAATGGATAAATGCTAGACACTTGATATAATGTTTGAGGTGAGATTTCCTTAATTTTCCTTATTATAATTGATATAAATAAAATTTGGTATTTTGTTGCACTCTAATTTATAAAAAATAAAAAAAAATTGATCATTGAACAACACAACTTGAATTATAAAATATTTCCTCTTAGATATTTTGAAGTGGTGCCAACATTTTACTTGTATAATTAATTTGTACTCAACTTAGGAAAAGTAGTTAGTGTCAACTTAAAATGGTCAATAATAGTAAGAAAAACCATATTAATATATTGTTAAATAAATTTATAGGTAAGAATTTTTTTACACAATCTAGTATTCACGAGTCAAATTTAATACATAAACATAAATGTTAATGATAATGGAAATAATGTGAGGAATCTATGTTTTAGATGAATATGTTATTTTCAATATAATATCCTTAAACATTACAGGAATAAAAACTAAACAATTGTAATAAATATATTAGTCAATTTTCTCTCTTTCTTGTTGTATTTGAAAATAATCAAATTGTACTACTTTGTTACTATTCTAATTCTTGATTGATTTTTATCAATAAAATGATTAGTAGTTGAGACGAGAGGCTCATTTTACTGCCCAGGATGGGGGGATGTGTAAGTTTGTTTGTCTATTTGTGCCCCTTTAAAATAAAAAGTATGTTCTAAATAGAAAGATATAAAAATGAATATTTGATAAAGTAATTATAGGTAAAAAAAAATGTGTGAATTAGATGTTTAAATCTTATACTTTTCAAAAATATTTGAGCTAGAGATACAAAGAAACTATTTGAAGATTTATGTTAACTAATTTATGTCAATATCAACGTCATATATATCTATATATATATATATATATAATATATATAATATATATATATATATATATATATATATATATATATATATATATATATTATATATATATATATATATATATATAGGTTTTTTATGGTTAAAATTTTTATTTGGTCGTATATATACTCTGTGTAGCATTAAAAAATATAGTTTCAACAATTAAAAATAACACATTGTATCTTTTACTCTAAAAATGTTTTCACGCGAAGAAATTTGATCCCTACATCTGCACTTAAAATGGATCTATGATGGTATATATTGGACATATTACTATGATCATTTGTCATTAAATAACTTTCTTCTTTATATATAGCTTTCATATTAATCTATTATTCATTAGGTAAGCCTCAACCAACTTCATTGTTAACATTAAAGTACAAATAATAAATAAAGATAAATTATGCTAATACTCGCATTCAACATTTAACTTGATCCTAAAAGAATATTTTCTCCTTAACTCTAAAATGTTGCAAACTTCCTACAATACAATAGTATGTAATGATGATGGTGATAATGATGATTATCATCCACTAAGACAAAATATGGTATATAAGAAGCTAAAAAGATATTACTAAAAGTTATTTCAAATTTTATTGTTATGCTAAAAAAAAATTAAAATAAGTGTTTCAATATCATCAGAATCTTGTTTAGTTAAATAATCAAGAAGGTTGGTAGCATCACAAATATTTTGAAATTTAATTCCAATATTTTAAATTGTGCCAACATTGTCTTAGTAATAATCATAACTTAACATATACATGATATTTACTATATCAGATTATAATTAAATGGTTACTAATAGTTACATACGCATCATTATTTTCATAAAATAACCTTAACAAACTTATCTTTTAAGATAAGCCATAAAAATATTAAAATAGATAATGTAAGGAATCCAAGATTAACATGGGAAATATTTTCTTTTTCAAGTTTATATAAATTTGTTTTATAAAGTCTATAATGATAATTTTTACACAAAAAATGGTGAATATCTACATGAAAATTAGCGAACTAAGTGACTTTCTAATTCCTCATTTTGAAAAAACTTAATCTAGTTAAAGTCCTAAATAATGGTATATATTGGACACATTACTAAGATCAATTGTCATTAAATAACTTTATACTTAATCTATATCTTGAATATTAATCTATTATTCATAAAGCGAGCCTCAATGAACTTCTTTATTAACATAAATGTACAAATAATAAATAAAATTAAATTATGATACTATTCACATTTAACATTTAATTTGCTCCTAAATTTATTTTTCTTCTCAACTCTAAAATGGTGCAAGCTTCTTACAATAGTATGTAATTATGATGGTGATAATGATGATTATCATCCAGTAAGACAAAATATGGTAAATAAGAAGGTAAAAATATATTACTAGAAGATATTTCAAATTTTATTGTTATGCTAAAAAAGAATTAAAAGAAATGTTTCAAGATCATCATAATTTTATTTAGTTAAACAATCAAGAAGGTTGGTAGCATCATAGATATTTTGATATTTAATTCCAATATGAGTATAAACTAGATGATCTATGAGTTTTTTAATCTTCAACCATATTACTAGTTTTGCAAAGGTGATAGACTTTTAAATTGTGCCAACACTGTCTTAGTAATAATCGTAACTTAACACATATGATATTTACTATATCAGATTATAATTAAATGGGTTAATAATAGTAGCATACACATCATTATTTTCATAAAATAACCTTAACAAACTTATCTTTTACTATAAACCATAAAAAATATTGAAATAGTAATGTAAGGAATCCAAGATTATAATGTGAAAGATTTTCTTTAGAAAGTTTATATAAATTTGTTTTATAAAGTTTATCATGATATTTTTTACACAAAAAATAGTGAATATCTACATTAAAATTACTGAACTAAGTGACTTTCTAATTCCTCATTTTGAAAAAAAAAAAAAATCTAATTAAAGTTCTAAATTGTAGGTCCAATGAATACTTCCAAATTTAATGAAATATGTGGTCAAGCTTTCATCTTTTTTGTTGCACATTCTTATAGATCAGTTTTAATTTATATTATCTTTGTATTTGCAGGTGAGGAGCAACAATGTTGGCTTCATTGGAAATATTATTACACTTAGACCTGACCTTCTCGCTAATTAGGATAGGAGTAGGCTTAGTTGTATTTAGTTTTCTTGTATTGCATCCACCCTCTATCCTACTCTCCATCGAGCCTCTGCATTGGTTTGTTTTCTTGTTGTATACTTTGGATGTCGTTTTCATTTTCTTGGTTTTTTTTAATGTTTTTTTCATGT
Source organism: Pinus taeda (assembly GCA_000404065.3). Lineage (NCBI taxonomy): Eukaryota > Viridiplantae > Streptophyta > Pinopsida > Pinales > Pinaceae > Pinus > Pinus taeda. The sequence goes on from APFE031017481.1 coordinate 118,114, forward strand.
ATTTCTTTCTTTTTGTTCAAAAATACCTTGCATGAAGTATTCTCCTATTTAGCTCAAAAGACAATATGGACAAAACTTGAAAAGAGAAATTTTGATGAAAAAAATTCTTGGCCAATTCATTACCTCTCTCTATCTTGGGTTTGTATATCTTTAAAGTCCATGATGTCTAAACAGAAAATACAATCCACTGAAATGGAAATCCTCTGGTACAACTATAAAACCCGTATCTATTCTAGGATCCTCATTACTCAACTCGGTATTGTAAGTATATATTGCTCTTTTGTTATGCAACCAGTTCACAAAATAGAAGAAAATATAGATAAATGACTTAAAAATCAACCTCTTCAAGGTGGAAACCTCCTTCACATTACACAAATGAAAATTTCTTGGATGACTCAAATGAAAAAACCTCCTTCCTATATATAGGAGTCTAAGGGGTCATAATATAATCAGAGCGGATAAAACAATAACAATGTAAGAGCACAACAATGATAATAGTGGGCTTCTATGGGGCACAATTATAATAATATGGGGACAACATGGGCACAACAATAACAATAAAGGGCTACAATGACCATAATAATAATTGAATACACTAGTATTATAAGAACTTAACATTCCCCTCTCCTTCAAAAGTTGTTTTCATCAACGCTTGAGAACTTCGATGTCTTTGTATAAAATTATCATCCTCCCATGTGGAATCTTTAGCGGGTATGTTCCTCCACTTGATGAGATACTCAAAAATTGATCGATTTCGTAGCTATCAATTTCTTGTTTTTGTGACTGCTTGAGGTTCTAATATGATTTTTCCTTCCTCATCAATTTTCGGCAATATTGTTTGGAATGGGATCTTATCACCTATAACCTTCTTTAATCATGAAACATGGGAAATTGGGTGCACTCAGGAAGATGCATGAAGCTCTAATTTGTATGCCATAGTACTAATATTTTGTAACACCTTGTATGAACCATAATATTTTGGTGATAATTTATTATTCTTCTTATCTTTCTTGAGAGATATTTGTTTGTATGGTTGTAGTCGTAGAAATAACCTGTCACCTATACCAAAACCTCTTTCCCTACAATGTTGATCTTTCTGTTGTTTCATTATATTCTGCGCCAAAGTGAGGTTATCCTTTAAGAGTTAAAGAACTTGTTGTTGATGCTCGATGTGATCTTCCACTTCTTGAAGCTTATAATTTTCTTTTAAAGATGATCTGATGGATGGTGGATGATATCCATAAAATGCCATAAATAGGGTGATTTTTGCTATAGTATGGAAGGAAGTGTTATAACACCATTCAGCCAGAGGCAACCACCTGACCCATTTTGTGTTGGGTGTGGAGCCTGATTATCTTCTGTATTCAATGGTTTCAGTCGAATGTATACCCCAAGAAGACTGTACACCCCTCCACGCAGGGGGGTGCAGGGGGAACTTGTCCCTCCAATGGGGGTCCAGAGGAGCTAATACCCCTCAGTTGGGCAGTCTGGGGGCCAGCAGTCCCCCACCAAGGGTTCTGGGGCAGCTTCCCCGAAGCTAAAAAGAGATGTAAAATTGCATTGTAAAAGTCTAGTAATTTCTAGTCAATCTGAGCCATTCATTAGGTGGATGATCTGACGGTAGTTGTGTTTAATTTAGGGTTTTTTGCCCTAGAAGGAAACCCCTCACTATATATGAGGGAATTGTATTGCGTCTATATTGTATCTGTATTCTAAGTGAGGAAGAGAGAGGAGATTGAGAGCGAAGAGGGTGTTATAGTGGATCTGCTGTAGGTTGTATCTCTTCAGTTTGTTGGATAATATATTAAAAGAAGGACTAGTTTTTTCTCCATGGATGTAGCCCAAACTAGGTGAACCACGTATACCTGTGTCTCTCTTGTTTTATGTGTTTTTCTGTCTTTATGTTTCTGCAATATTTTATGTGTTCCATTGCTCCATGATATATAATTTTCTAACAACTAGTATCAGAGCCGAAGGTCTATTTGGCTGATAAACTCGCAGGAGAGAGGGGTTCTTGGTTCGAGTTGGAGCAATGGCGGAAGATGGTAGGTTTAGGGTCGAAAAATTCAACAACCAAAACTACCAACTGTGGAAGATGCAGATAGAAGATTATATGTATCGGAGAGATCTATACCTACCATTAAGCGAAAAGGAAAAGAAGCCGATGAGTATGAAAGACATAGAATGGGATATTCTCGACTGAAAGGAACTTGGAATAATATGCCTGTGCCTAGCAACATCGGTAGCATTTAATATTTCAAATGAAATGACAACAGAAGGTTTAATGTCGGCATTGGAAAAACTATAGGAAAAACCCTCAACCTCAAATAAGGTATTTCTTATGAAGCGTTTATTTAATATGAAGATGTCAGAAGGTGGATCTATTGCAGACCATTTAAATGATTTTAATACAGTTACAAATGAGTTAATTTCTGTAGGGATAAATTATGATGATGAAGTTAGGGCTCTGTTATTTCTGTGCTCATTGCCAGAAGGTTGGAATGGTTTAGTTATGGCCATTAGTAACTTTGTCTCTGGATCTAGTACTTTAAAGTTTGATGATGTTATCTATGCAATCCTTAGTGAGGAAATGCGATGGAAAAGCTCTATTGAGACATCAGGTAATGCTTTGACTGCAGAGACTAGGAGAAGAAAAATATAAAGAGGAAAGAGCCCAGGATATCGCAGTAACTCAAGAAAAGGCAGATCCAAATCCAGATCAGGGATAATGTGCTGGAAATGCAGGAAGAAAGGATACCTAAAGAAATATTGCAAGTCTCGGAAGGGAAAATAAGGAGACGCGCAACAAGAAACTAATCATGAAATGAATGTAACAGGTGATGTGTTGCAAGATTCTTTGATTCTTTCACTAGAAAGTATTATTGATGCCTGGGTGGTAGATTCAGGGGCCTCATTCCATGCCACACCTGATAAGAAAAATTTTCATGATTATGTTCAAGGAGATTTTGGATAAGTTCGCTTCGGTGATGATAAACCCTGTAAAATTGTTGGAACGGGTACAGTTTTCATAAAACAACAGAATGGAAATCAATGGCTATTGAAGGAGGTCAGGCATGTTATAGATCTGAAAAAAATATATGATTTCAATAGGGCAGTTGGGAGGTGAAGGTTGCGTAACTACTTTCACAGATAAACCCTAGAAGGTCACTAAAGGAACCCTAGTAATAGCGAAAGGACAAAAGGTTGGTACATTGTACTTATGCAATAGTATTTCTAATTTTGTTAATGCTTTAACCTATACAGGAGAAGATATGGCATTGTGGCATCATAGACTCGGGCACATGAGTGAGAAGGTATGCAGATTCTTCACTCAAGAAATTTGTTGCCAGGTTTGAAGCATGTTGATTTAAAATTTTGTGAAAATTGTGTTTATGGAAAACAGAAAAGAGTCAGATTCCTTAGAGTTGGGAAAGAAAAGACGAGTGAAAAGTTAGAGCTTGTACATACAGATGTATGGGGACGTTCTCAGGTATCATCTCTTGGTGGATCTTGTTATTCTATTACTTTTATTGATGATGAAACCAGAAAAACTAGGATTTATTGTATTTGAAATAAATCTGATGTATTTGATACTTTCAAGATGTGGAAAGCCTTGGTTGAAAATGAGACAGGGAAAATGTTAAAGTGTCTTAGATCAGATAATGGAGGTGAATATTGCAGCAAAGAGTTTGATAGGTACTATTCAGAGAATGGAATTCGCAAAGAGAAGACAGTTCCAGGAACATGACAAGAAAATGGTGTGTCAGAAAGGATGAACAGGACAATCATGGAGCATGCAATGTCCATGAGATTGCATGCATGATTGCATTTACAATTTCGGGCAGATGTTGTAGACACTGCTATTTATCTAATAAAAAGAGGGTCTTCAAGTTCCTTGAATGGTGGTATTCCAGAGAGGCATGGACAGGTAAAAAAGTAAACTACTCATTTTTAAAGAATTTTGGTTACTAAGCCTTTGTCCACATTAATAAAAAAATTAGAACAAAGCTTGAGGCAAAATAAAAGAAACGCACCTTTATTCGAAATGGTGTTAATGAATTTGGTTATCGCTTATATGATTATGAAAATCACAAAAACATTACGAGCAAAGATGTAATGTTCAATGAAAAGGTCTTGTATAAGAATCAGTTGCAGGAAAAGAAATATAAAATAAATAAATAACAGAGAATACACAGTGTTGATGATATCACAGGAAAAGTGATGGTGACTAAAAATCATAATGATCAATAGCCAGAACAACAACCACAACAGCAACAAGCACCTCAAACACTTCAAAGTGTCGTTAGAAGATCTACCAGGATAAGTAGACCCCCTAAATGATACTCTCCTTCATTATATTATGTATTGTTGACTGATTCTGGTGAACCAGGATGTTATGAAGAAGTGGGAGCAAGCCATGAGAGAAGATATGGACTCCTTAGCACATAACCAGACTAGGGAGTTAGCTAGGTTACCTACAGTTAAAACAACATTGCAAAATAAATGGGTTTACAGGCTAAAGGAAGAGATGGAGGTAGAAAAAGGTACGAAGCTAGACTTGTGGTGTATGGGTTTGCACATAAAAATGGTATAGACTTTGATGAGATATTTTCTCCTATTGTGAAAATGACTTCAATTAGAACTATTTTAATTCTAGTAGCAGTTAAACATTTGCATCTTGGGTAGTTAGATGTAAAGATAGCCTTTCTCCATGGGGATTTGGAGGAATAGATATATATGTAACATCCATAAGGATATGAGGTAAAAGGGAAGGAGAAACTAGTGTGTAGGTTGAAGAAGAGTTTATATGCCTTAAAACAGGCTCCAAGGTAGTGGTATCTAAAATTTAACAGGTTTATGTCTAAACAAGGTTATACTAGATGTCACTATGATCATTGTGTTTATCTCAAAAGGGAAAATGATGGCTGCTATATTATATTGTTATTGTATGTAGATGACATGCTTGTTACAGATTCTAACATGCAAGAAATAAATGCGCTCAAAATGAAATTGGCAAACTCATTTGCAATGAAGGATTTGGGTGCTGCAAAACAAATCCTTGGTATCAGAATAACTAGAGATAGGAAGAATCACAAATTAACATTGTCTCAAAGTGAGTACATAGAAAAGGTGTTGAAAAGGTTTAATATGCAGAATGAAAAACTAGTTAGTATACCTTTGGCTATCCATTTCAAATTAAGTAAGGAGGCGTGTCCCAAGACTCAAGAAGAAATGGCTCATATGTCTAAAGTTCCATATGCATCAGCAATTGGAAGCTTAATGTATGCAATGGTTTGCACAAGACCTGATATTGTACATGTAGTGGGAGTTGTAAGCAAGTACATGAAAAATCCAGGGAAAGAACATTGGATGGTGGTGAAGTGGATTCTCAGGTATTTGAGAGGTACCACAAATCAAGCATTATGCTTTGGTGGTACAAACATTTCTCTACAGGGATACGTTGATGCAAATATGGCAGGTGACAGAGATAACAGCAGGATATGTATTTACTATAGGTGGAACAACTGTGAGTTGGGTTTCAAAAATCTAATGTGTTGTTGCACTTTCAAAAATAGAAGCAGAGTATGTTTCTGCTACAGAGGCTAGTATAGAATTAATTTGGTTACAAAGGTTTTTGGATGAAATGGGTAAGAAGTAGGAGTTGGGAAGGTTATATAGTGACAGCGAGAGTGCCATACATCTTGCAAAGAACTCTGCATTTCATTCCAAGACTAAACATATACATCTCAAGTACCATTTCATATGGTTAGCATTGGAAGATGAACAATTGAAGCTGGAAAATATACACACTAGCCAGAATCCTGTAGATATGCTAACAAAAGTTATAACTAGGGAGAAACTGAGAATCTGCTCAGTTTCAATTGGTCTTCAAGTATGACGAAGAAGATGAGAAACAACTAGGTCCAAAGTGGAGTCATTGTCTAGCAAATGAAGCAATGGTGGAATTGCTATAATCAGTCTTCAAGTGGGAGATTGTTGGGTGTGGAGCCTAATTATCTTCTGTATTCAAAGGTTTGAGTCGGATGTATACCCTAGGAAGACTATACACCCCTCCATGTGGGGGCGGGGTGTGGGAGGGACTTGTCCCACCCTCCCCCCCCCGGGCCCCCCGAGAGGGTCGGGGGGGCTAATCCCCCGGTTGGGGGTCAGGGGCTAGCGATCCTTCAGTGGGGGTTCGTGCCAGTGCCCCTGAAGCTAAAAATAGATGTAAACTTGCCTTGTAAAATTCTAGTAATTTCTAGTCAATCTAGGCCATTCATTAGGCGGATCATCTAACGGTAGAATTTATGTTTAATTTAGGTATTTTTGCCCTATAAGGCAACCCCTCACTATATATCATGGAATTGTATTGCATCTATATTGTATCTGTATTCTGAGTGAGGAACAGAGAGGAGATTGAGAGCAAAGAGGGTGCTATAGCGAATTTTTTGTAGGTTGTATCTCTTCAGTTTGCTGGATAATATAATAAAAGAAGGACTGGTTGTTTCTTTGTCAATGTAGCCCAAACTGGATGAACCATGTATATCTGTGTCTCTTTTGTTTTATGTCTTTTCTGTGTTTATATTTCAGATACAAAGCAATAAAGATATCCTTCCAAACATTTATTCACTATCTAAGATTTCCCATCAGATTGAGGTTGATAAGGTGAGCTATGCACTAATTGAGTACCTAGACAAGAAAATAATTTTGTCCAAAAAATTCCACTTAGAATGGGATTTTTGTTGCTTACAATAATCTTTGTGTTTGCATGTAGGTTTTGAATTGTTTCCATAAATTCAATAACAAATGTACTTTCTTTAAATGGATGAGATAATGCACAAACGTGTGCATACTTGGTATGTCTATCAACTACCACCATGATGACACTCTTTACTTAGGACTTGGGTAAACTTGTGATAAAATCAATTGGAATCTCCTCCCAACGTTGACATGGAATGGATAAAGGTTGTAATAGACTTGAGGTCTTAATTGTCTTTCTGGAAAACCAAACATTCCAAAACAAAATTTTGAATATCATATTTAAGGCCATCCCAAAAAAGTTATTTCTTAACCCTATGTTAAGTTTTTAAAAATCCTGAGTGCCCTCCTAAGGGAGAGGTGTGCAATTCCAGAAGAATCTTTTGTTTGATTTGCGAATTATTACAGAGGTATAAGAAATCTTTGTACCATAACAAACTATTTTTCCAACTAAATGTATCAGATGTACTAGGATCTTGCTGCAACTTTTAAATGAGTGCCCACACTTATTCGTCATTCTTCCATTGATACCTTACTTCACTTATTCAATCCGGTTGGATAATAGAAATGGCACAAAACAATTCTTCCACATCGTCATCCTTTATTGAGAGTGCATCTGCAACAACGTTTTGCTTTGCTTTTCTGTAGATAATTTCAAAGTCATAACCCAACATCTTTGTGGTCCATTTTTGCTGCTCTTCTAAAGATAATACTTTTTCTAAAAATTATTTAAGACTATCATGATCTCTTTTTGCCTTGAAGTCTCTTCCCATTACATAAGGTCACGATTTCTTAAGTGCATGTTGTATTGCCAACATTTCCTTCTCATAAATAAATTTTTGTAAATGCTTTCCTTTGATTGGACATCTTTCAAAAGCAATGGGTCTTTCTTTTTGCATTAAAACATCACCAATTCCATTTTACTAAGGCATCACATTCCAAAAGAAAGTTTTATTTGAAGTCTGGCATAGCTAAGACTGGTGCTTGGCACATTGCCTCTTTAAGATGTTCAAATGCCTTCGTTGCTTCTAGAGTCCAAGAAAATGCATCGTTTTTCAGTAATATTGTTAGAGGTGCTGTTATTCTCCCATAAGTCTCAATCAACTTGTGCTAATACCCTATCAACCTAAGAAATCCTTGTAGATGCTTTATGGATGTTGGGATTTTACATTCCTTAATGCATTTAATTTTTCTAGGGTCTACCTTATCCCCTTCAAGAGATACAATATGACCCATATATTCCAGCTCTTGTACTCCAAAGAAACATTTGGAGGTTTTTTCATATAATTATTTCTCCTCCAGTAGTTTGAGCACCATGTCAACATGTTTAGCATGATCCTTTAAAGAGTTGTTGTAGATTATAATATCATCAAAAAATACTAACACAAATTTTCTAAGGGTTTGAAAATGGAATTCATCAAAACTTGAAATGTAGAAGCTGCATTAGTAAGGCCAAAAGGCATGACCAAAAATTCATATTGATCCTCATGAGTTCTAAATTTTGTTTTTGGAATGTCTTCAGTCTTCATTTTGATTTGATGATATACTAAATGAAGATCCAACTTAGGGAAGTAAATTTATCCATGTAATTAATCCAATAATTCATAAATCACAAGAATGGGAAATTTATCTTTAATAGTGAGCTTCGTAAGCTCCCTATAATCCAGACACATGTGCCATGATTCATCCTTCTTGTGTACCAATACTACTGGAGTACAGAAAGATCTTTGACAAGGTGGAATTATACCAGCCTCTAGCATTTCTACAACCATATGTTCAATTTCACTATTTTAGGCATATGGATATTTGTAAGGCATCATGTTTAGGGTAACAGTACTCGAAATCAAATGAATATCATGATCATGATAATAAATAGGTGGGAGGCTTTTGGCAATGTGAAATACCTTGGAATGATTTTCTAAAAGTTTTTGGAGATCTGGAGAAATAGATGATTTCGATGTGGGAACCTCTATTGAACATAATTGTGAAATTACAACCCATTATTATTTATTTAGAATCTTTGTCATGATGTTAGGGCTTATTATCTTTCCTAGTTTCCCTACAATACCCCTTAATTGAATTTACTTTCCTTCCCAAAAAAAATTCCAAAAAAAATCTTGAAAATTAAAAGCTATTGTACCCAAATATTTTAGCCATTGGACTCCTCGCACAACATCAGCAACACCCATTGGAATGAAAAGCATTGAACTATTCAATACATATTCTCACTCAGATAGCTTGATATTATAGCACTTTCTAAAGAAATTTATGGTTCCTCCATTTGCATCCATCATTTATAATGAGTAAAATTACGGGTACTACCTGAATCAATCAATGCTATTACCTTTTTCTTCTTAATATGTCCTTCTATATTAAGATTTTGAGGAGTGATAATTTTTGCCAATGCATAAGAATATATGGTCAGATTCATTTCTTCTTTCTCTAGGGTTGTTTCCTAGTGTATATCCTCTTCTTTTGATGTTTCTTGATCCTCTTCCTCCTCCTCTTCACAATCTATGTAAAATAATTTATTCTCGGCATACTTATGACCTTTAGTGTATTTTCTATATTAATTATGACAAATCCCTTATTCTCTTTTTTCTTCCAATTTTTATGGTTTAAAACTTGTAGGTTGTTGAAGGTTAGGGGCAGTAACACTTCCATATTTATAGTTATGAGTGGTAGGCTTCCTTGTTGCCATAATTTTGCTTTCAATTTTTCTAGCCAACTTGAATGCCTTCTCCAAAAAATTAGGTTCCTAAAGGAAAACCTCATGTTGGATGTTATCCTTTAAAGCCCTTATGAACACATCAATTTTATGCTCCTTTGGAATATCTTTTACCCTTATATTCAATTTTTTGAAGTCCTCAATGTGCTCCACCATTGAACCCTTTTGTTTGAGATTTATCAATTGGCTAAAGAAGGTTTTTATTTTTGTATCCTCATGATGTGCTATAATTTCCTCCATAAAATTTGACCAAGTGACAATTTGTTTACGAGAGAAAAGCCATTGATACCATACGAATTGATTGGGTTCTAAATATAATGTTGTAATGCATACCTTTTGTGTGTGTTTCACATTATGGAGATTGAAATATTGCTCCATCTATAGTATCCATGTTACGGGATCCTTTCCATCAAACTTCTTAATATCGATATTTGGAACATGGCAGCTCATATATCCATGAGTTTCCTCTACTACCTTTTCACCATTATGAATCATTTCTTGAAGCAAATTTGCCAAACCTCCTTTCAAACCTTCCATGTCTTTCTTCAAATATTCAATCTTTGCTTCTAAAACATCCATATTAGATTCCACGCCATCCATATTAGCTTCCACTCCATTCATCTTATCTTCCATGCCTTTCTTTGAACCATCCATCTTACCTTTCGTTACTTTTTGTGAGAGTGACATTTGTTGCACTTGGTCTCGTAATTTTGATATATCATGTTACATTTCTTCCTCTTCTTCATGAGTCATGGTAGGGATTTTAGGTTTCTTATAGGGTGTTTCCATTTTCCTTGTTAGGGGCATCAATTAATGATATTTGTGCTTCACTATGCCCTTTGAATTACTTCAAACTAATTTTTGAAACCAAACTTATGCAAATATTTAAAAAGACTACACACCTTTTTTCACTTTGTAGGAGCTCAATATTGAATCTATTGTATCTCTGTAGTTTTGGATCTCCAAGTTTATAAATATCATATTGTGGCAGCCCTCTAAGTCTTATTTCCAACCCCACAAGCCTGAGCAATATTTGATTCTCCAAGAAAGAGTTATTCAAAATTTCCCACGATGACCTGATTATAGACTAGCTCAGTAGAGTGAACATGTATGAAGTTCCATGTGTCACTATTTTGAACTTCAGGCCTGGAAATGATAAAACAAAAAAAAATGCATCTTATTTCTTTAACATTTTACAAAATTTCAATCTACTCCTTAGAGATAAAGTTATGATGATTTTCCCAAGGTTAGTTATTTGAGATATAATTTGGAAGCCTACAAAATCCCTAACTTCCTTGGATCATATCTCCGAAAATATAGAAAGAAAATATATGAAATTCCCAAGGTTTATCATGATTTGGGTTCAAATGGGTTTTAATTTCAACTTCTAAAACTTCACAAAAAAAGTGTTATAGTGAAAATTCCACGATGACCTGTTTGAAGTAGCGAAACCATAGAATCCAAAGCTCTGATACCAAATGTTATGCAAGCAGTTCACAAAATAGAAGAAAAGATAGGCCAATGACTTCAAAATGATCCTCTTTAAGGGGGAAACCTCCTTTAAATTAAAAAACGAACAATTATTGGATGATTCGAACGAAAAAACCTCCTTTCTATATATAGGACTCTAAGAGGTCACAATATAATCAAAGCCGACATTACAATAAGAAAGGGCACAAAAATAATAATAGTGGGCTTTTATGGGTCACCATAATAACAATATGGGGACAACATGGGCACGAAAATAAGAATAAAGGGCTACAATGACCATAATAATAAGGGATTACACTAGTATTATATGGACCTAATATTTTCCTATTGATCTAATCAAGTGGAGAAATGATAAGGGAAAAATATAAAATGAGAAAACCACCATCAGAGGTTATATAAATAATTTCCTAAAGGGGTAACATCCTATTCTCTTAATAGTTTTGGAACGCTCTTCTTCCTATCAAAAATAGTAAGTGCTAAAGCACGGTCCTATTAAATAAATAAATAAATGGTGAAAGATGTTAAAAGCTTCCTCAAGATGGAGGTGAAGCAATTGATTTCACCAGGGTACTTTCCTAGCTCACTGGTGTTGAAGTAACACTTATGCTACTATACTGATTTCTCTGGGTTACTATCTAGGCCTATTGGCAGCGAAGCAAGACCAAAGATGAAACTCATACTCCTAATATCTTAAACTCGTGGTGCATATTATACATTCCTAGATAGAAAAAATTGTGATTTGAAAATCCTTGATATGTGCTTAACTATGTAAGGGAATGGATGGGACTATATATATATAACTATTTTAAGTATGGAAACCAAGTTAATCTACAAGATGAATCCATATTTTCTTGGAAGACTGAGACCTTTCACTTAGATAATTAAACATAAATAGATAAGTTGTAGTTATATCTATGTTTTGCCAACTGTTGTTGCTATGATCAACACCCTCAAAAGGAATTCTCACACTTTAATTTTGGAGCCTACTGAGGATATTATGATTTTATTCTTTATGCTTACTCCACGGTCATTTGATTTTTTGAAAAGCATTTGTCTTCCGAGGATTTTTAAACCATCAGGTCACTTGCACTCAAATGCATAGTCTTTGATGAGTTCATGAGAACACTTACTTTATGTAAGCTTGAATTGACATAAAATCATCCATCAAGACAATTCCTATGTGATGTTAAAATAATTTTGAGAGTCAATGTGCCCTTTCGTGGATAGTCTCCCTCACTTTTTTTGCATTTGTACTTTCATTATGGTTAGTTTTCCCAACTGTCAATTTTGCACATTTTTGCTTTCACATTCATGAGTATTTTTTCCTGTTTTCATTTTAATAAGTGGTGTTTTCATGTTATCTTCATTATGGCATGTTTCAATTTCAAGCTTGTTTGCATTTTTCAAGTTTCATCTTATGTTTTTCTCATGTCGTAGGTGTCACCTTTATGGTTTTCACTCATACATGTATCATACCTTTTCACATCACCAAATTTAGTTTTAACACACTCTTCTACATTATATGGTATTACATATCATTATAATATGCACTCAACACATTCCTTCATCTTAGCACATCTTTTGGTCACAGTCATCATAGTTGTCATAACTTGTGCTCTAAGTGTCATAATGTATCCTTTCAACTATCCTACATAGAAATAAGTGTCCCTTTACTATTGTTTCGAGGTGCTTTTTTATTCATGACTCAAGTCTATTATTCTAGCTTATATTTATGCTTTTATGTGTGTGATCCAGGAGTGAGTCATGTCTGGATGCATTTACCTCTATTTCTCCGTCGATCCCACACTTCGCCATTTCATATCCCTTCTTCATCCTTTACCCCAATGAAACTTGTGAAGCCTCTAGAACACTTATCAAGTTTGGATATAAACATATCCATAGACATTAATAATGTAATATTGCTTCCAAATATTGGTGCAGTATGTCCCTCTCAATGTTACCTCAAACATGATGCTTATTATGATTCTCTAAAGGGTAGTGAGTTGATTCTTCTTACTTATTCTAACTCACTTCACTCAATTTTGGTTACCTTTCACTTCCATGGAACATAGAGAACTCATATCTAGTTGCATAAACCTCTTTCACCCTTTTGAAGAGGTAAAATATGCAATGAAAATATCCTCCTACCCTCTGAGTGCAATCAAACCCCCCCAGGCTAATTGTCTTCATCCCTATGGCCTCCCTCAATGAAAGGAACACTCAAAAAGGTCAAGAATCCACTATCAGGTAAAAATAGACTAGATTGGGATGAAAATCACTCTAAAAATAAATATTCATCCCTTGTTGAAGAAAAATGTGCTTTCTCTCAAGTCTCCTCTTCCTTTGAGTTCATGGCTCACTCCCAAACGTTGAAGTTTGACCCTTACCCTTTCCCCAATGCTCTCTGCACCCAATATTAACCTAAGCTCTACGTCTAGAGAACACGGAATAGTAGGGGAGGTTGAAGGAAGACTCCTCCCAACTTTTAACCAGTCAAATTATTCTCTCCTTGAAGTCTTATTTTCCTTTGAGTGCATAGTGCAATCCCAAAGGTGAAAACTTTCACCTTCCCTCCTTCCCAATGCTCTCATGTGCACTAAGACTTTCTTTGACCCTTCCTTTTATTACATGGTATAGTAGGGAAGGATGAATGATTCCTCCCCTCACCCTTCACTAGTGAAACAGAGCTTTTAAGATTTCCTCTCTTCTCTGTGGAGCGCATGGCGTAACCTTGAAGCATCCTTCCACCTTATCCCTTCAGCTTTGCTCACTCCGTTGGACAAAGGAAATTTCCTCTTCATTGTGCATGGAACCATAAAAAATAATAGTGGAGCCTCCTTAATCCATTGATGATTTTGACTGTGCCCATCTAATCAAGCCTTCTTTTAACCCCCTCACAAATGTAAGATGAACAAATCATTCCATGAGCCAGGTAGTGCTGGAATAAATGTTTGTAAGCATGATATTGCCTCATCATTAGTGATATTCATCAGTAGGGTTATCATTGTAGAATGACAAGGTGATGCTCAAGATATGATGGAAAGAAAAAATTATAAAGGAAATCTTGTGGAGAACAAGAACAAAAACAATTATCATGGAGACATGAAGCAGATCATGTATTTATTTCGAAATAAGACATTACATGATGAATAAGGGGATTTAGATATTGATAAAAGACCCTTTGGAGGGTGAAGATAACAAACAAAGTGGATCTTTCATGAATTTGAAGCATAGATCAGATCTACAATCAAGAACACAACATGAAGCCATAAGGAAGGCAACTTGGCATTGCTACCTCATCATGAAGTCTATGTCATAATTTTCAAGTTATAACTTGTACAAGTGTCACACTAGTCATCAATATGCATCCATGTGTCAAGCCACATCATCATGCGTAATGTAATGATGTATTTCAAATAAAAGGAAAAAATGTAATGTGTGGAAGTCCAAGAGTCATATGTGGAATATGAAAAGTCACTTAGTCATATATGGACAAAATGTCTTTAGGAGAAGTCCAAAAGTGACATCGAGAAGTCCAAAGGTCATTTATATGTCCAAGGTTTTATTAGAATTCCAAAAGACATAGTGGAAGTCCAAGAGTAATCAGGATAGTTAAAAGGTCATGAGGACATGAAAGTTCATTCCTCTTGTTATAAAAGAAACCCCATAACTCAACGAGAGGGATTTTTGGAGGCTTAGGATTTGGAGAGCTAGTATTGGCTTCTCTACCTGGAATGGGAGAGAAAACCATTATTTGGAGAAGCAAGAAGTGATTTAGTGTTAAACTTTTGGAGCTAATACCTCACTATTGTAACTATGTACTTGGATCTTTCACCTAATATTGAAGCTCGATGAGGCAACAAACTCTCATGCATGTATTGTGAATGTATTACGACTACTCTTTGGATGTTTTACATATATGTTTCATTCACATGTAGTAAGGAACTTGAACTATTTTGGTGGCCTTGCTACATATATTTTTGGGGGTGTGTTGTATGTGAACTATTTCGCTACATAACTAACAAATCCTTCTTTTCTCATGTGTCTCTCTTAGGTTAGTACTTTTACTTCCTTCTGGAGGCTCAATTTTGTTCCCCCTCTCATGAAAGTCTCCTTTTACACATTACAATTGGTGTTTCACAATGTCAAATTACTATATTATTCAAGGGTTATGTATATAACCTCTTAGGTTATTCATTGAAACCATGACAAGCATTACGATTATGGTGGTTGAGTTAATACTCTGTATGGGGCTCCTAATCCAAATGACGTGAGATATAATTGGGAATTCACATGGGGGAGACACCTTGTATGGTGGTGGTATGCAACACTATTAATATATCCATAAGCAAGAATATCAACCATAAGCCACGAATTAGTTCCTCATCATATAACTTAAGTGAAAGAAAACATGCACACATAATAGAAGTATCAAATAGTCATTACAACCATAATGAAGTACAGAAAAATATATGCCAAGGTTGAAGAAATTCATATTGATAATGTTGAAATATATAGTACAAGTATTCCTAATTCTTCAAAATCTAATTGTGGAGGGAAGACTAATCGTACCATCTCTAAAATAATTCCTTATCCTCACCACAACTCGATGAAAAATCACCAAGAGTAAGAGTTCTCACAATTATGTAACTATCAAAAGACTCAAGTGCTAAAATCCATATACTTAGAGGCATGAGGATACATTTATATAAATGGCTAGATGACCCTTCACCTTCCCAATGACTCTTCGACTCCCTCATGACCTATCATATTCCTAGTAACTTTTATAACACAACAATAAGATACAATAAGAGGAAATTTTAGCTTTTATTCATGGATGATGAATGAGCTCACCAAAATTGGCCCCAAATTAGAGCTTAAGTAGACATCAAACTCATTCCTTCCATTCTTGAAGTTATGTTTCTTTAGCATGTGGCTTAGTCTAGGTTGATTTAGATCCACCTCAAGCTCTAACATCCTTTCTTCTTGTCGATTCTCCAAAATATCATGTATACGTATATCTAATTCATATTGTGATAGGCCCTAGTCATCAGCATAAGGAATACCTAAGTGCCATGGGGTAGTCTTGTCTATAGAACTCCACTTATTTGGAAGGCCATCTAGGAAAATCTATCCCTTCACCCTTTCAACTAAAGAATTTTTTAACTCACTATAATCTAATGTTTTCACTTGAGGTGTTCAATTTCATTGGAACAAATCCATTTTTAAGTATTCTAGCTGAACTTGATGTAATTTAAATACTTCATGTTATTTTTTTGTAACGTGAGCTATATTGAAAATATGTTTAATAAACTCATCATACATTCCAACATTCTTGGTCGTGGTCCAATCATCTTGATGTATCAAATTCTACCTATAATATTGTGATTCATTACTGGAATTATGCAACGATTCCTGTTGTCGTAGTGGTACACCAATTTTGTTTTAGGATACCTTTAAAATTCTTTTGCACACTTTTCCATCATCCCATATTCTTGAATGTATTTACAATTTTAACATGACCAAACATTATAGCTTTGCACCCAACACTTCCATATCTACATACACATCAAGCATGTTCTCAATCATGTTATTTAAATCATAAATAGTGATGATACGAGTAAATAAAATACATGCAACATATTCCATATACCTATTAAATATTTCTATCGAATGTTCATCTTCCTTCTCCATTCTTCTCTCATTAGCAAGAGAATTTAATAAAATGTAGTAAGTTGCCATGGTTTTACCTTGGCCCCTTCTCATCATCCACATTGAAATCTGAATGATTCATTTCCATTTCTTCTTAGCCAAAAGTTTACTCAAAGCCTTCTTTATTAGAATAAGAGGAAATTAAACCTTCCATGAAATAAAAGAATCTAGAGCAGTATAAATTTCTTCCTTGATGTTGGATAATGACTTAACATACTCAACAATTTTTTTTCGTTCGGAGACACTACAAATTTATGTTCTTGTTTCCCATACTCTAGGATTCATTGGCCTTGAATACGTTTTCATATTCACCTAAAATAAGTGGACCAATATCTGTCACCAAATTTATATTGAATTCTAGCGTGGGAAATGAATTTTTTTACCTTTTAGAAATGCAGAAGTATCAAGGATGAGAATAAGATACACAAAACTAGAGAGGATTAGATATGAATTCCTATGTGACAAATTTGATTATTTGTTTCAATGATTTTGGGTAAGCATGGTCATTGTAGGTGATGCTACTGAAGAAATTCTTGTGGGATTCTTCCAAATAAGAACATAATAAGTGTATCTTTTCCACTCCTTAAAGGGCCCATCATAGCTAAAATTTCTCTTGGAACTATATAAGAAGTGACATAATGTAGGATATATTTATCAAAGAATATTGGTCTAGTCCAAGAGCTCCTCAATATGCCAGTGGGTTTTCCTTGGAATTTTAACCTATATTGAACATCAAGGAACTTCAAAAAAATTGGAAAAGGAGTATTTATGTGTGGTAATTCGATATTTATATCTGTTTTAGTGTTATTGGACTCAATTTCCTTCTTCCTTAGGGGCATGATTTCATGTTACCTTCCTTCCTATACGTCATTGATGAGTCCCAATTCTCTAGCTATAGCCAAATCCAATCCTGCTATTGAAAATGATAAGCCATGAATATTAGTACTCAAAGCTTTGCTTAAAGTCACTTCTTAAAAAAAAAACATTTTTCAATTCATCTTCTATCTATAATTGACCACCTTTCTACTTCAATATGTGTCCATTAACTTTGTTTGATTGCATATTTTAAACTGAGGGGGGTTCTTTTCCACCTAAAGTAGTGGAAATGGTAGTATTTTAGGTTTTGTCTAAGATGGTTCTACCTAGGCTAGCTAGAGTAGATTTTCTCATTGTCAAAACCTCTTTAGTGGCTTCATACACCAACAATTTTGTTCTAGTTCTTGAAATTTACTTTATTCTGCCAGATCCAATACCTTATTAGAAACATATACCATTAGTTACATATTATGTTTTACTTGAACCAAAGTTCAAAATGTTGTGACTATTCAGTATCTATTTGACTAGCTACCTTGTGCAATGGTGAAAAAAATTGAGCAACCAACACTACGGTGCAAATATCATTGGTATTCAGCACTATAACACAGGGAATAAGGGTAGTGCAACAACATATTGATGTGATTATTTCACCATTGGAAAGGTGTCAAAAGAGGAAAATTTGTATTCTCAAAAATTTCCATTTTATTCCTCAAAATGCTTTTAGAAGGTTTTAAACCAGAATTTTCCAAACTAGGTCCCACCAGTAAAAAAGGGTCATGTGAACTCATTCCTCTACTTTTTCCACTCTAAAATAATTTATATAGATGTATAAAAATACAATTATCCAACATAAATCAATTAGAACCCCCATATTCTAAAAATATCCCAAGATTATTTCTAAGCACTGACATGAGGAGATTCACATTATGGTTTATATCTATGACTTGTGCTTCCAGCCACATAAACTTCTCCTCTATAAGATAATGCAAGTTATTCATAGATTTGTTGGCTATGACAAGTGTTTTACAAATTTTGGCTTACCTGATCTCAATCCTATTCAACTCTCCGCAATATACCCAAATAATCCAAATTTGATACCAACACGATCTGTAAATTGTCATGGGTATTCCATTCCACAATTTGTGGCATCATATCTCATAAAACTATATTTAAAAATATAAAATCTATGCCATTAGGGTTTTATTTTTCTTTATACTTTTAAATCTATAGATTACAATTAATTTCCTATGCATGAAAACTAAAATTGTGCAAAAAATAAGGAATAGAAAAATAAGAACTCACAATCCATTATTGACACATGCTATGACCTCGTAAACCATTTCAAGAGAAAACCCAGCTGGAAGGTGAGGCGCTCTTCTCTATTTCTCTGAATAGGAAATCACTACGAGTATAATGTATGGTATGTGTTCCACAGGTTACTATAGTTCACAAATCGTCTATGTGTTCTTTATCTCCTATCCCTCTTAGCTATTTCTTCTCATATATGGAACTAACATGCTTGAAAATAATGTAACCCTTTTTCCTCCTAGTGGCCCTCTTAGAACACAACCTAATAACATACTGGTGGTAAGGTTTCACTACCTAAAATCTTAACCATAGTTACAAAATGGACTCTTCAAGAGTATTCTTTGTCACAATCAAATGGCTAGTCCATTTTCAATGAATAATGGGGGTAGATGTGGCATCCTTTTTATTATGGTGGTGAAAACAAAAAAGTCAACTTTCGAGTGGCATAACGTTTGCATACAAACTTAAATTAGCATGATTCTTGTGCCATTGGAAAGGTATTTTTATAGTATGTGGAAAGAAGGTTTTGTGAGAAATAGATAAAGTTTTACCCCTAAAATAATTTCATTTCATGCCTCAAAATGCCCCCTAAATATTTTTGGCCCCAATTTTCCAAAGTGGATGCAGCCAGTAAAAATAGTCCCGTGACATGAATCTTATAATTTTTCCTGCCTAAAAGCATCAATATGAATGAAAAACAATATAATTATCCAATATGAATTAATCAGGATGAGTTGAACCATAACGAGGGTACCTTGGTGGAAAGTATGGTGCAATGAGTCTGTAATATGAGGCAAGCGAGAATTTGAAATTGCGTACTTGAGATCAGATATGCCAGTTGAGGGAATCAAGCAGGCAAGATGAGACAGGAAAGATGATATGAAGGAGTTAGTCAAGAAAGTCAAGAGCATTGGCTAAGTGAGATGATAAAGGTGAGTCAAGGTTTTTGGTAAGGTCAGAAGAGATGAGCGAGGAAAAGATTGGCATTGATTGGAACAAAATTTGACATCAACTAGGATGTATTTTCATGATGCAGGGTAGAATTATGAGTGTTCCTAACACAAGGTGGACAACATTTAGGCAATAGAACCCATTCATGGAACAAAATGATAAATGTAAGAACAAGCAAATTAGGCCTGAGCAAGGGGATGGAGTGGGATGATTCATATATATGGATAGATCACGTGATGGAATGGAGGACACAATAATATATATATATATATATATATATATATATAGTATTATATATATTATATATATATATATATATATATATATATATATATACATATATATGATATATATAAATAGATAGATAGATAGATAGATAGATATAAAATAAAGAAGCGACTAAATAAGGGACAAGTGAGGGAATGGAGGGGAAGGAAGCTAAGTCTTTGGTAAGGCACGAGGAGATGGAAAGATATTGAGCCCATGATCATGCAAGCCTGAAGGTGCTTACGGGAAACTAAAATAAAACTTACCTATCTTGATTGGTATGACCCGTGAAGGGGAAGGAATGACCCATCATAAGGTGGAAGGGTTACCGATTCGAGCCCAAAAGTTATAAAGGCATGTTCTTTTTATTTACTTAATGTTTCTCGGTTCTATGGTTTTATGAGTTAAGCCATTGTCTTGGTGAATTGTTGTAAACAATATATTTAATAAAATAATATGGATGGAGGTTCATTCCTTTATAAATTTATGTGTATGATTATGTTGATGATGAACCAATTTCTTACATATATTGTTCATGTATTTATTAATTGAAGTTTAATTGAATTAAAAGTGACACTAAGATTGTGTGCATTATATCTAAGAGTTATAGTATTCAGCTAGGTAACTAATGGTATAGATATAATATAAGTGAACTTAATATGAGGTTTATTTCTTTCAATTTAACTCTATGCTCCATAAGGTACAGGTGCATCATCTTCTTTCCACATGCTCAAGGGACAATGATGTGCCCAAAAGGTTAATTGTGTTCCATAGGACATTCTCAGGTCATGAAAACTACACTCCCTTTTCCTCAAGACTTGATAACTTGTCATAAATCCAAAGGGTTCTACAAAATATACTTCACCATATAATCTTCCAAAGATCTCAAAAATGACCTATCAAGAAAGAGAAGACATGCAGTTGTTGGTATCCAAGTTGGAGATTCAAGTTAAGGAATTTTATATTTTTTTTGAAAAGGTTAAATTGTCATAGATGCAAGAATGAGATAAATTGGGTATGGACCAGAATATTGATGAAAATAAGGACCAAATTGAGAAGAAAAATCAATAGTTGGAACACAATATCATAAACTTGCCCTAGATAAGAGGCTCACTAAAATCGATAATGTGACTAAAGACTAACATAAAAATAAAGGTAGCATCCATTTTGGAAAAAAATAAAATAATAAACATTTGTTTTGTGGAATTAACTCTAATTGTGAAGTTATTTATGGATATTCCATAAAGAATATGAATCTTCACAAGTTTGTATGAAAGAAGTTTTATGTAGTAGAGGTCTTTACTTGTGTTAATTAAATAGAGAAATATTTTGAACTCCATAAAATTATGGATGATAAGGATCAAGGATTTACATATATACTACTTTGTACGTTGAAAGTTAAACCTTACCAATACTATCAACATGTAATTAAAAGGAAGCCCCATTCTTAATTGATGCCAGAGCATATCAACTTCCAAGTCATTTTCAAAAATTCAATATTTTAGAAGGAAAAGCTCTATGTAGGGGGTTAAATTTTTTATAAGGAATTATAATACTTTATTTGTAAACATTATTAACTTATTTTAATTATTATAGAATTTTTTAGAAAATATATGGATAACAAAAAATTTTTTCAATAAAGAAAAAGAAAATCTATGTAGAAAAGCATGAGATATTTAGGGAATAAATGATATAGAAATCTTAGGGTCTAGAAAAATATTATTTGTTCTATATATTAGTTAAAATTATAATCCTAAAGGAAAAGGTTTATAAACAAATGAATGTGAAATCAAGCATAATTACTGAGAAGAGAAATTTCATAATTAGATTGTATATATAAATTTTGGATGAATGAAAGTAAATGGAATATTCATTATGCTTATAATTTTCTCTCTGTACATGTGAATGAGGAATTCCAGTATCTATGTGTAATCCATAATTAAGAAAAGTTTTAGTTATGTGTGAATACAAAAGATAGTGATAGATTTATGTGTTAAAGTTTTTCATACAAATGATATTATTCTTGTGTCCAAGGTTAGATATAATATCAAATGAAATGATCTAAGAAGAACTTTCTGTTGGTATAGTTAGTTTGTATTGCATGATAGAAAGAGAACAGAAGGGGTGATATTTTGTTAAGGAAAAATTGGACAAAATATATGAAGATCCAATTCTTCATATTCCAGTTGCAGATGTCAGAAGTGACTTATAAGAAGACTGTAGAATTTTGTGTAGACTTAGAGTGAATCCATGCATTTACTATGTGACGAGAAGACAAAAGGTTGAAAAATTGGTGGAATCTATCCAAAGATCATATCCATATGAAAATTATAAGGAAAGAGGTATCAATCAATTAAAGTGTTTGATATCAATTCAAGCATCAAATGTTGGTGTTCATTCTTGGACATTCGATAACCATTGTGTAAAAGTTGCGCATATGGGATAGAATTTCTATAATCGTATAACCATAATTGAGCAATGGAGAAGTAATATTTTGAGACATATTAAATAAAGGTGAATATGCAGGAAATTTTGAATTGTCCTACATTAAGTGGTAACAAAGAAGGTTCATTCTTCGGACGAGATTCAAATCTTGCAACGTCAAAGGTTTGAAAAATATAATTGAGGTAAAAAATAAATTTCACAATTTATATTCGTGAATGTAAGAATTGAAGTTCCATGTAGAAAGAAAATTGTTGTTGTTTGGAATGAAACCTACTTGAATGAAAGTAGAACATATTGGGCTTGATAAGAAAATATGAAAGGAAAATGTTGTGCTTCATGTGAAAGGACATGGAAAGGACTACAATAGTGGATCCAACAAAAAGATTGGGAGAAGATTTCCATAGTAGTACGTGTCCAAATGATATTCGATAAGAGGTAGAATTGGTATTTTTGTGTTTTCAACCAAATTGAAGAATTTGTCATTTAAAGATAACAATGATAACAATGATGGAAATGGTTACAGAGGACAATTGTAACAAAAATTAAAGGATGTTGTTGAAGAGTGTGGTAAAGAACCTTTACAAGTTTAGCTGAGTTTGGGAGGAGGATAGGTGGATGTTCTAAGAATAAGAGAAGATATGTAAAATCCTGAAAGGAGCAGAGAAGCTTAAGAGGTTATAGAGAAGATAAGCAAGAATACTAAAAGGTTGGGATCAAAGATAGCTTCATGAGGTATTGTAACCAATTAAGGAGTAACTTGTTATTGTAGAGGCTTGGATGAAATCTAAAATTCGACAAGGAAAAGTCCTCAAAAGAAGTGAGCTTGATAAAAGTAGAAATTGGAAGAGAATGTAGTTAAAAGAAGTAAGTCCTATGTGATAGAACTAGAAGAATACAAGAATAAAAAGCAATGGAGAAGCTTAATAAGGTATTTAATAATTGGTTTATGGATTTAGCTTGTTACAAGGCATTGAATGCAACTCACAATGAGTAAGAGAAAGCTCATATAGAAAGGAGAATTATGACTATTGTTGGTCATAACAAAGGTTTTGAGGGAAAATGTAGGAAATCAAGTCATGATAAACTTGATAGAAAAATAATTGCTATGAAATTACAACTTCAGGTGAAAGGAGAAGAATACCATGGATATGGATGGGATAGAACTAGTTGCACCTAAGACTAAGGCAAAGGAAAAATAATCAATTAAGCAATGAGAAGCTCATATAAATTGGCCTTAAGAAGAGGATAACTACTCAAGGAGGAGTTCACTTTTGAGAACCTAAACAAGGATAATTAATTGGAGAGAATGATGAGGATGCCAAGAGGAGATTTGCATAGGATTGTTTGATATATTTGGGAAATTCAAATCAATGTAACTAGTTGATGTTTGAGGCATAAAAAAATTCTATAAAGCCTTATGTTTTTAAAGCTAATTATTTGTGTATGTTTTTATATTAATCTTAGGGTTTACAGCCTAAGGATTTATAATCTTAAGGTTTAATATAATAAACTTAGGGTTTAATATAGTAATCTTAGGTTTTATAATATTATTCGTAGGTTTTATAATATTAATCCTAGGTTTTATAATATAAGAGTTTCATTTATCATCATTGGGTTTATAATATTAATTGAAGACTTTATAATATTTTTTTTGTAAATTAAATTCTATCAATTCCTAAAAAGCATATTACATCATAAGACTTGAAGCATGAGAATTCATTTTCTACTCTCGTGGTTTTCATTACGAGGATTATTCAAATTTTTATCTTTTCCCCTTTCTTGTGCAAACATCTATTAGCACTATATTGCTATCCATGAGAGCTACAAATAGTACCATTTAATCGTTTTTTTAGAAAGATCCAAAACAACCACATTATTTAGATTTGAGAGTTCTTTCTCAGTTTATGAATTGTGAGAATCGCGATTACACTTTTTCACACAAGTTGCAAGCACAATTATAGCCAATGGTATTTCACTTTTCTTTTCTCATAGGGTTTCCTCTATTGAGGGTTGAGACAATGCCACCAAGTGTTGACCTTGATCCTCAAAAGTTGAGTAATGGCGAGATGTATTCTATTGTTGGGAGTTGTTTTTATGACATGGAGAATTCATGGTACTTGATGATGCTTTTAGGTCTCTTCGTCCATGACCTCCATGCTTCGATGTTTGGCTGGTAAACACCCCTTTTTGAAGAGGGGCATGCATTTTGAAGGTGCGTGAGTTGCTAGAAAAGTTTACATATAAAAGCGATATTTTCATAATTCAGTGGTTGGCTATATACCTTACCTTCCCACTTGAGGATGATTTATTCTAGTAATCGTTCACTGGTGTCCACATCCACACACATGTGAATGAAAGAGACAAAACCTTTTAACAATCTATCATTGTATAATTTTGAAGAAACTACTAATAGAGTAACTTACAAATTTTATGGTCTTATGATAGATACATTGAAGAGCCATATTTTGGAGCCTAACCCAAATAGGAACCAACAAAGACTTCAAGGTGAGAGCGTTGATGATGTAGGAGCATCCAACACCCTTAGAAAAAGGGAGGAATCCAAAGTGGAAAAAGAAAGTGGACGTGGACCAGGGGAGCAAAATAGGGAAAAATCTGTTTTAAAAATAGATTTGAAGGATGAAATGGATAAGTCTCGAAAACTTTATAAAATGTAAATTGCCATGTGTTATGTGCATGCATACATATGAGAGATTTCAGGCTTTTGGCTAGAGAATTTATGGGATCCTTCCATGATCTGATCCAACAATGTTGCCTTATATATATGTGATTGAACCTGCATGTCCAAAGGAGAAGAAAAGAGAGACAAAGAATTAGACAGATTTGTGAAATCAAAGATAGGTGCGATGTAGTCGAAAGGAGGCTTTGTTCTAAGGCTAAAATGCCTTAGTTGCAACTATGTTGCATATATTATAATAAATATGTGTGTTGTGTTTACAGCGTGTCTCTATAATATGTGTGAATGGTTTTAAATCCTAATTGCATGCATCTTGATTGACCATCAACCTCTATAGGATCGATGATGATCCATTGAATAGTGATATATTGTTTATATGCACACTTTGGCAGACTGTAGCGGAACTGTGTTTCAACACATAAGTGCTTCGAATGGCAGAATATTAGATTAAGGAGGAAACAGGAAAGAATACACAGGAATCGTTGGATCTTAATGATCAACGGTTGAGATCCTTTATCACATTAGTTGAGGTCTTCGGGCGTTATCAGACCCGACCATCATTGCAGAGTGATCAATGATAAGGCGATGGATCCTAAACCATTGGATTCTGAGCCAGATTGATGGCCCAGATGTGATCGGTGATAGCATATCAGAAGGGAAAGGGATGAGCGATAATGGAAGAGTGAAGGGTCGATATGCTGATGGTGATATCATCAATATATCTAATCGGTGATCGGGACAGGCGAACATTGGAGGTTGGAGTGGCGGTGCTAAATGGTGCACTAAGAGTGGACCCACCGATATTTATAGAGGCAGGTCTATAATGTTTGAAGTTTGATATAAGGTTCCAAAGTGTGGTTTTCATAGTTTTTCCCATGTATTCTTGTATTGTGTAAAGTGTTGCGGCCGAAGGGTTAAAGCTAAGCCCCGATATGTGTAATGCTCCTGATAGATAGTAAAAAGGCCCAATAATGTTATATGGTTATGGGTCTCATGTAAGTCCATTGTTTTAAAGGCTTACAGCCTCAATACACTTCCAATAGGCTTTGTGGACCATAACCCATAGGCATCAAAATCAATTTATTTAAGGGAAAGGGATTTTTATTAACCCCCCAAATCTCCTTTCCATCATTTGGTATCAGAGAAGATGAATATTCTGTGTGCAAAGGAAGGATTCCAGAGAGAAAGAAGAAGGAGCAGGAGGTACAATTGTTTAAAGCCAGAGAGTTATGGTCTTATTATTGCACAGAGAATGACAGCTGAAGGTGAAAAGGTTGCAGCAAACCTAGAGCATGGAGTGCTCATATGCTTCCAGAGGAGAGAACCTGGAGGATGCCAAAATAACGAGTGAGCAGAGCTTGGTGAGGTATCATGTAACAGATGGAAACTATTACTACAAAGGTTTGGTTGTAGCTCACAGAAGACCATGAAGGGTTTCCATTGAAGAAATGCAGTGGGTATAGTTGCAAAGGAAAAGCAGAAGCATTTGACCAGGAGGTCACAAATTTTTGTGCCTAGGGAGTCTGATGTGGGAGCATCCAACACCCTTAGACAAAGGGAGGAATCCAAAGCAGAAAAAGAAAGTGGAGATGGACCAGGGGATTACAACAGCGAAAATTTTGTTTTAAAAACATATTTAAAGGATGAAATGGATAAGTCTCGAACACTTTATAAAATGTAATTTTCCATGTTTTATATGCATGCATACGTATGAGAGCTTTTTGGATTTTGCCTAGAGGATTGATGAGATCCTTCCATGATCCAATAAAACAATGTTGCCTTATATGTATGTGATTTAACCTGCGTGTTCAAAGGAGAAGAAAAGAGAGACAGAGAGTTAGATAGGTTTGTGAAATCAGAGATAGGTGCGATGTAGTCGAAAGGATGCTTTATTCTAAGGCTGAAATGCCTTAGTTGTAACTGTTTTGCATATATTATAATAAATATGTATGTTGTGTTTACAGTGTGTCTATGTAATATGTGCCTTTTCAACTTTGTCTCATATATATGCGTGAATGGTTTTAAATCCCGATTGCATGCATGTTGATCGACCATCAACCTCTATAGTATCGATGGTGATCCATTGAATAGTGAGATATTGTTTATATGCATGCTTTAGTAGAGTGTTGTAGAATTGTGTTTTAACACATAATTGCTTTGAATGAGAGAATATTAGATTAAGGAGGAAATAGGAAAGAATACACTAGAACCATTGGATCTGAATGATCAATGGTCCAAATCCTTTATTGCATCGGCAGAGGCCTTTGGGCATTATTGAACCTAACATCATCGCAGAGTGATCAACAATAAGGTGATGGATCCTGAACCATCGAATCTTGAGCTAGACCAACAGTGCAGATGCGATCAATGATCGCATATCAGAAGGGAGAGGGATGAACAATAATGGAAGAGTGAAGGGTCAATACATTAATGGTGATATCACCAATATATCTGATCAGCAATTGGGATAGGTAGACATCGGAGGTTGGAGTGGTGTTGCGGAATGGTGTGATAAGAGTGGCCCCGCTGATATTTATAGAGACGGGTCTATAATGTTTGAAGTTCAATATAAGGTTTTGGAGTGGGCTTTTCATAGTTTTTCCCATGTATTCTTTGTATTGTGTAAAGTGTTATGGCCGAAGGGTTAAGGCTAAGTCTCGATATGTGTAATGCTCCCGATAGATAGTGAAAAGGCTCGATAATGTTATATGGATCTGGGTCTCAAGTAAGTCCATGATTTTAAAGGCTTATAGCCTCGATACACTTCTGATAGCCTTTGTGGGCCATAAACCATAGGCCTCAAAATTAATTTATTTAAGGGAAGGAGAATTTTATTGATCCCAAAAATCTCATTCCCATTAGTTGAACTTTGAAAACCATGGTTGAATCAAAACACCAACATGACCCCAAAAATAGGGCCCCTTAAGGAAAAACATTAAATTTCCTTTCGATAAAAATAACAACTCTATATTCTTTATATTAAGCCATTTATGGTAATCCACTCCTAGATGGCCAATGGGAAAGGTTAAAATCCATTGAACTTGGATATAATATCCTCCCTCTTATATTCTATCATTCTTATCTTGTTGATGGCCTCAGAGATCCTTGCATGTTTGAGAGCTGGGGATTGGCCTTAAGGAATTCTTAAAAAACAAGGGTTTTAATGCTCAAGATGCCCCAATTTTCCTAACACCACCTTTGAGGCATGCAACTATAACTAGTAGAAAATGATAAATTAGTGACTTGGTGACTAAAAAATTTAGTCATCACAACTTTTCCAAGTGAATTACTACTAAAAATGGGAAGTATTAAGTGACCCAATGAAAGCTCACTAACATAAACATATAATTTAATCCTAGGCTAAAATATACGACTAGAATAACGTAATACAACTAAAAATGACTAAAGTGATTGACAAATTTAGTCTATGAATAAACATATGACTACCTAACAAATATTACAATAATACAAATGAGTTTTATATGTTAGTCATTTTAATTATATCACTTTTTGCAATCTAAATTTACAAGTAATAAGGGTTTCAAAGGCTGTTATATATTGGATGAAAGGTTATATTTCTGTAAATGATTTTTCATCCTTGCATGGTCCATAGGTGTGTAATATCCCTCCTTTCAATAGTATTATTTGGTTAGATTGGGTTAGGGAAGAAAATCCATTGAAAATTATATATATATATATATATATATATATATATATATAATTCTGTAAAAGGATAAATACAAATAAATGAATAGCATGTATGTACTTGGGATTGACATACTTAGAGATGAGATTCTTACCATGCCTTCATGATAAGATTCTATATCAAATTATAGATAATCTTAATGGATCGAAGAGAAGGATCCATTAAGTTATTTAGCTGGGGAAAGATGTTAAACTTGGAAAAACAAAAAAGCTCTGTGAGAGGGAAAGGCAAACTTTTATGGAAAAGCCTAGGCAAGTAGATAAGGAATTCCGCAAAAGTGGTACACCACTAAAAGAAACTTTATCACGAAATAAATGTATTAAATACCCATGAAAGGGATGAATAAGGGTTTGTTGAATCCCAAGAGTAAGCATCCTGAGCTTGGGAGTGAACTCGAGTAAATCAGTTCTAGGTTAGGTGGTGGTGTTCAAATTCCCAAATGGCTGCATGTTGGCCATCTCAGTTTGAATTAATTCTGTTATGTGTTGTTATTTCGGTTGTTTTCATGAACTATTATATTATTTGTTAATTTTTAATATTTTATGTAGAGATATTATCATTCTGGATGTAGTGGCAAATTTGAATTGGAATTCCTATAGAAATGGTATTGTTGTTAGTAGAGTGAAAAGGATCCAATGCTAATATATTTGAGTTGAATATATTGTAATAATACTATTACTATGGGTATTTTGGAATTTAATACATATATTGACTATTTGGAAGGATGCAGACAATTTTGGTCTATGAGTGGGATATTTTGGATTCCCAAAGATCATAAGATGAATGAATGTGATGATTTATGGCCATATTTTGAAAAAAGAAATAAAACATATGACATAGGAAGGAAGTCACAATTTTCATTCCACAAGTAAATAGTTGATCAGAAATTATATCTTCATGCACCTATGGGTGTGATACCAACGTGGGTATAGTAGAAATGTTTTTCATCAATTAACAAGAACATAGTAGATTGAATTACAACTAAAAAGCCTTAGATCGATTCAATTTATAAAAATAAAAAGAAAAATTAACACTTATTCTGAAGTGTAGTTTTATGAGAATTATGGAATATGAGTTCTAGCAATTAACATATAATTAACAACCCATAATAGGCATAGATTCTCATTCCACTATGAGCATATAACATGAAAACATTTCATTTGTTATACCTTTGAGTTTAGGGAAATGTCAAAATATCTCTTCCAGAGTTAGTGTTAGGTGATGAGAATCGTGGAAATAGCGATAACACTCATATGATTATGAGGTAAACATGTCCATTATCAAATTTTAAGAAAAATGTATAGGCTCAGATCAATTTTCGTGGAGGATACTCTATGAAAGACTCACACACACATATATAAAGAAAGTAGAAGTCTTTTTTGTCATTAGGAAACATCTTCCAAAGCAACATAATAATACTCATGGTATTTTATCTATTACCAATTTTCCTGTTAACTACTCAATTAATTAATTGGACCATTCATTCATATATCCACTCGAAATATGCATACAAACAGATATGGAATTCCATATACACAGAAAGCTAACAACTAAATGAATTGAATGACATAGATAGTTAGTAATAGCAGGTACAAAAAGTGATATAATAACTTCAATATATGAGAGAATGTTGAATTGTACATTACTCAAATTCACAAGTATGGTGCCACTGAAGCTACAATACAACAAGAAAGTAAGCGAATTTCAGGCATGAATGCCATTGGGATGAATGTAATTACATGTCGAGGAAAACAAAGATCATATACAATAATTGAAATTGCAATAGTAGGTGGAGAAAACCATTAATAAGAAAACATGTTCCAGATTGCCAAGGGAAGGAGTTATACACTCCGTCTTGTCAGAAAAATCCCCATTATCGACACCAATCAATAGTCGATGATTCGAATGTTTTGAAAAAGAAAAATATAAATAACCCATAAGGTTTTGAGGGTCTTAAAACCAACTCAGATTCATATAACATCATAAGAGCTGGAACTATTGAATTTGAAGAAGCCACCATTGAATCAAGGAAAGATTCTCAATTTTCCGCCTATCCAAGGGTAGAGGAGAGAAAAAATGAGGTAACCAACCTAGAGGATAAGGTGGGTGACTAGCAGACGAACTAATACATGTAGATCCAATCTAGAAATTATGAATGCATATTTTCGCATAAGCTTGGTGAAAAATTGCAATACCTACAAAAACAAGGGTGGGTAATAACCTAAATACAAAGAAGAATCTCCTATGTGATGGAAACCAAAATACATGTAATATGAATTAGTACCACTACTAATTCAAGTTGAAATTACTTGCATGAATAAGGGCCTAACCCTATGAGATTGTAACATCCTAGAAAAAAGTCTGATGATAGTAGCCACAAAGGGGAAAACATTAAATACCAGAAAAAGAAATTCAGGCACTAAAAGAAAAGAAAATTACAAATGTGTATAGCACATAAGGGAAAAATTTATCTTGCATGTAGCCTCACAATATCAACAATTTTTCTCCATGGAAGAATCTTCATAAGGGAAAGTCTTATTTTCTATGTAGAGGCATTCAGAGGCAATCATGGTACCTTTCCAAGGAACAACAAAGAGTATCATCTCATAAGCTATAATAATTTATGTAACCTTAATACGAACCCCGTCCTTTCAAAACATGGACGAAATGTATATACATAACTAACCTTACCAAGTATTTGTGGGCTGTAGGAAGGTCATCACATTGTGGTGGGTGCTAGAATTACAAATCAAGAAGAGAGTCACACATACATCTAGGTATGGAACAAAACAAGACTGGAATGAGAAGTAAACTAAAATCAAGAGTATAGGCGAACGAAAAATTCCAATACAAGGAACATACATAATCACATTGAAAAAATCAAACATTGGCTATGATACCATGAGGCATAGTATCGTAAAGTTCCCGTGAAGAGCTCCAGTGACAGACCATCAGTCTCTATACAAAACCATAGAGCAATTTTAGAAAAAAAGAAACTGGTTACAAATGTTGAAAACCATGAGAAAAATGGACACAATATACATGGTTGTAAAATCAAGTAACAAAAATGAGTATGTCGCAGGGGAAGTCGGTAATCAGCTACATGTAGGCTGAGTGCCGTGAGAAACGAAGAATGCAATATCCCAGAGAATAAATGAATCTCAGTGCTAAAATAACAGAAGAAAGGATTCTCTGTGACATAAAACCATGCAAGGTGCCAAAACAACCTCAATGATAAAACCCCTTAATTCTTAGTTAGCCATCTAAGAGCCACACACAAGAAAAGTAATCAAAAATGGGGTTTTCAAGCTAACAGGCAAGGGAGACAGTGAAATAAAAATGGGTGTAATGACCCCAACATACTGATTTGAGCAATTAGGGTTAGAGGATCAAATCCTAACCCTTGATTCTCCAATGCCCATTGCCACTGTTGGAGAGGTGGTTAGAGAACCCATGCATTCATGTAATGCCTACTAGTGTGGAAAACGTGGAATGGGTCCCTCTAGCCACAGTCGAGTGCAATGGACAACACTAAGAGACATAGATCATAGTTCATAACATTATTTAAATAATATGGCTTGGGGCACCTAATATTGAAAAGCAAGAGTCAAGTAGTAGTTAATAATGACACACTAGTTTGTACAAATTCATTGGGATGCATAGGCATTATACCATGGTTATATTATTATCACTATCCTTGCTCAGGACCATTGGTAGTAGTAGTAATTTGGCATACATATATGGTTATGTCGAAATGGAAACAAAAATAATTAAACACTAATGATGGTGGATATGGTAGTAGCTAGGCCCATTAAATTAAAATAAGTCAGGAACATCCACTCACTAAAGGAAGCATACTTTTAATTGTAACAAAGTGAAATGCCTAAGTGTGAACACATAGCTCAACATTTAAAGCTATGATAAACCCCATCAATTCATCTATCCACTTGTAAACCATAATAATATTGTGAGAGAAAGAATCAAGGTTGATTAGAGGGTTTGGCACATAAATCAAAATGGTTATAACCTTATAAATAGCTTGTACATCAAATGTAACCATGTATAATGGCTGAAGAGGGATCAACCATAAATTCCAAGGTCTCACATATCTTGATAGCATATCGTAAGGGTAAAAAATGGAGTATGCCTCACACAAAAGGAAAATTCAGTGTATATGTATATATTTATCTATATATGTATATTAGATTGAATTCATAATGGAACCAAGAAATATGGAACTAAGTAATACCTAGTATATATTGTAAACAAAGACTAGACCATGGTTCCCAAGGACATGTAAAATCCACCTACGAACATTGTAAAGGGGCATGCAAGTATAATGAGATCTTTGGTAATGTAAGATATGCGAAAACCATGCATACAAGCTACTTAAGGGATACATGTAAGAAATAGGATGTTGTTGATTGATAGATACATAGGGAGGACATATTCAACTTAGGCTTGATATTTTATTCCCTTAATATCAGCCTACATTCAATAAACATAAGATGATTACCATCACGATGAACGGATAACAAAAAGTGAATGAGTAACCACAAGTGGTGATGTTAGAAAAACAAGAAATAAATAAAAAAAATTAGAAGAATTAGGGAGATGTGACAAGGTGAGTCAACTTTGTATTATTTATTTCTAATAATTTGTAATTTTAAAAACTAATTTTTTTAATAAAATATTTTATTTTTTTTAAATCTATTCAATAAATGAAATTTGATCTAGTTATAATTAAAATCCCAATTTGATCTAGTTATAATTAAAATCCCAATTTGAAGACCTGCTCTAATTTTTAAAACTACAATATCAAATAAACTACTTTAATTTCATATTAAAAATAAAAAATATAACCCAATTGAAATTTATATTTATATTTTTTATGTTATAAATATTTCTTTACATTATTGTTCAATATTACTGCGCAACATCATATTGGAGTGTGGCATTCTACTTTGTCGTGATGATATCTACATGGAAATTCTAGAAGAAGGAAGTCCTTCAAGGCGATCTATCAATTTCATGGGATTCAAACCCCAAATAGATTCTTCACAAGAAACGTGTAAGGAGAGAAATATTGATCATGTAGAGGAAGGGTGAGCCGATTGTGGGTGGAGCTTATGGTTGTGATTACATGGCTATGAATTTGGACTCTAGAGAGCTCCTGTCCATGAAAGAGGTATTTATTTTTACTAAAAATGACTTATGTTCATATGGGTAAACAACTTTGAGTGTTTATATGGCAAGGAAGAAATTTCATCCAGATTTGAGGGTTGATTATGACCAACATTTCATCGAAAGATAAGGCACAAGTAAGAATATTTCATGTTCATATTGTATATATCCATTCACTCCTCACCAATTTTGTTGGCATCAGAATGAAAGAAAGTATATTTTTCCCTTGTATCTTTCTCTTAACCACCAATTGTTTGTGTAATGGACTGTATCATGCCCAAATTCAGGAGCTCTAGTGATGCAAAAAAATTGTGAGTAGGCTAGAAATAATACCAACATTGAGTCTTAACCGAAGACCTTCCTCAAGCTCTATAACAGGAAATCAATTTTTTTTGTAATGATGAATAGAAAATCATATCTCTATTTCATCCTTGGAGTCTGATCTCAATGTCTATAGTTTTAAACCACATTATTATATTTTGACTAGAATATATCTAGATCCATTAAACCTTACAATTCTCCAAAGTTGAAGCTTAACTTCTTCAAAAGAAGGGTATTCTTATGGAATTTGACAATGAGTAATGAGCTCAACAATTCACCTTGTCTATTCAATTGAACCCAATATGAATTTATGGAACTCCAAAATGATACATGACCCTATGATTTCTGGGTTTCTATTTATATCTATAATGAAAAACATAATATGGAAAATCTCAATGTCTATATACTCACACATTTCCTTTAAAGGTGTTTTTTCAATATTGAAGATGCAATCTAGTGTTGAAGACCCATAAGATGTCCATCTAGAATTCAACATAAGTTTTGATGCATAACTTAAACAATTCAAATACCCACTATATCATTCCTCAATTTTAAGTACCCATTACATCAATGAGGTCTCAAATGGGATTTAATTTCAGGTTTTTTAACTTTATAACCGAGAACCACTTACCTTTTGTATTTTCTCCAAATCTCATGGATTGATCATTCCTTGGTCAATGGTTCAATTACCAATAGCTTTATTACATGGTAATGTCTTCATACCTTCAATGTAGCTTAGCTCTCAACCCTCCAGCACTTACAATATTGTTGGCATTAATAACTTGAGCGTCAACTTCCTTTACAAATGGACTCATATATCTGAATTCCCTAACCACACAAGCAATGATTGAAAAATACTAAGAACAATGATGCTAAGCAACAATTCTCCAATGTTCCAACCTTTATTTGGAATGTACCATCTCCACACTCTAAGGAAGAACTCCACGATCTTAATTCAAATTGAAGACAAAGATATCAATACCATGTTGATATCATAGCATAAATTTGGCCTCTCTATCACAATTGAACCTCATCCTCAACCTTTAAAAGTGAGGTAGGTTCCCCTAACTCTTAAATGAAGACTCTTATTCCATTATTCATGCATTTTCATAGTATACTAACTCCACTCGCAAACTTAAGATAAACTCATTTGAGATCATCTCACCTCCATGTAGGAATACTTCTCCATTAATATCTTATCTTTTCTTAGTTTTAGTTTTTGTTAGTTCACATTGATTTTTCAACTATTGTCTTCTTTTCAAGAAAGATAGTATCGTAATTTGAGGATATTTATGGATTCTTGGTAGCTTAGTGATATTACTTGGAAAAAAATTGAATTTTCTCAAACCTCAACCATTATTTTTCCACAATTCTTGTTAATAGACCAAGTTCTAAGAGAATTTTGATATGATATTGGAATATTGCTATCTCATATTTAAGATATAAATCTTGTTTATAAAATTTTAAGATAGAAGGATGATCAAAATTATAGTTTTATTAATGTAGTCAAAATATATCTAAATTTTATTTTTCATATGCCTATTTCTCTTACTTAAAATTAATGGTAAAATTTATCACACGATTTCCATTGAAATTAATGGCAGTGATTGTCCTCGACGCACCTGCACATGTACTGTATTGCATACCTTTATTCTTGAATGTATATAGGATTCTTGATATCTTTTTTTTTTTTTTTTTTGTATTTTGATTGCATCCATTTCCTAAAATTGAATCTATTTATAGTATAAATGAATTTGGATCCTAATGATATATATTTTAAATGTTTTCCTCCATAGATGTATGTTTTAATATTGCGCAATATTGTGCTCCATTCTTGCTATTGTTTTTGTTTATATTTTATAACAACTCTAAAGCTAAAATTCACAAGTTTAATATCTAAAAAAACCTCTTGTTGAGAGGAAAAATGCATTTTTTTAATTGAATCTCTACAATGCAAAAAAATCTATATTCCACTCACTGAAGCTCAAGCATCCCACCCTTGAAATCCTCCAACAACTCCCTCTCATAGATTGCACTCCTATCCATGCATGAATTCCTAGAAAGTTTCAGCAAAATCACTTTAATACCAAGTTTCCTTTTAGAAGATCGTAACCATATTCTATACTCAACTAATAATCTTGAAAACCCTAGGTAACTCTAAGTCTAGATTCCTATTCATGCACAAATTCCTAGAAGGTTTTAGAAAAAGAACTTTAATACCAAGTTTGTTTTTAAACCATTGCAAGAACATTTTACACTCAAACAATACTCCTAAAAACCCTACGTAGCTTTGAAGATAGAAACCTATCAAAACAACAATTTTAGAATACTAGAATTTACAAATTCATACTATAGAGAAATAGTAACAACAAGTACACAAATCCTAACTTTGAGTCACATATATCTTCTATTAAATACGGAAACAAGAAAATGCATTGCAATAGATCAAAACAAAAAACTTACTAACCAACATGGTGGTGTCTCATCTTCTTTATATAATAGGAAGACAAGGGAAGATACAATGTGTCTAGTCACATGCATGAGGCAGTCAAGGTGACTTAATCAATCTATCCCTAGTATAATCACCTAGTGTGCCCTAGCTCCATGGATACACATGACAAGTTAGTGCATCTAAATTCGAAGACAGACTAATGTACGCAAGGATGTGTCCCCTTCCTTAAGTGAACCATCTAGCTTACCTAAAATATTACCAACAGAAGTGCCTTAGGCAACCTAGGAATCTGCATCATGTCTAAGAATAGATCATACGAGCATTTTAAAAGTATATTGACCCAAAAATTGAATTTAAGAAAATTAAAAAGTGTTAAATGTGGGACATAAATGAACCCAATTTAATTTAAGGTGGAAAAAACAAAAATATGCTAATATTAGTACATTCTTGAGGAATTTTTGACATGCATGCACTCCCTACTCTTTTACAAAATTGCACCTCCCTCACACTCTATTTAAAATATGCACAAGAAGAAAGAAAAACGTCTACCATACCACAACTGTATGGACTTCTAATAAATTCCCCCTAAACATCATCATAAAAACCTAGAGATGTACCCACTCGCCAAGTGAATCCTGGTGCTATGGAGAATATTTACAGATCCAAAATATGATAAAAATATAACAACGCAACAGGGATTTGCCTCAACAATATCACCACTCATAGAGATAAATGTTTTTTACTAGTGTGAAGATTGAAGATGAGGAGTTAGTTTCCATTGTAGTGAATGGTTTCTCTCCTTGTTTGGAAGATTTTGTGCAAGGTGTTTCTATTAAAGAACATGTACCAAATTTTGAGAATATTTGGGAAGAATTCATCGAAGGAAAAACAACGTGAGAAGAAATATTACCAAGAATAGATGACTATCATGATATTTCCCTTATTGGGAAGGTGGAGAATGGTGGTAATAATAGATGATCCATGATGGATGAGAAGGAGGAAATGTGGCTTTCAAATATTAGTCAGAATGACATGAGTCAAGTAACATGTTTTTGGTTCTATAAGAAGGGGAATTATACCATTCATGTCTAAAGAAGGGAAAAAGAAGGGTAAGAACTTAGAAGTAATAGAAGTAGTAGAAGTAAGATTCAAGGAGTGAAAACCCTGTATATGGAGTGAATGACATTTAATCCAAGCTTGAAACCACCCTTTCTATGGTTGCATGACTCTCTACCAATACCCCTTCTAGTGGTGGTTTGGATGTGGAAAATGGAGCATTTCAGTATGTGACTAATAACAAAATTTTCAACAAGCTTATATAAAAATATGTTTGTATACATGTGCGGTTGGGTGATAATACTATATATCCTATTAGTAAAATTGGAGCCAACTCTTTTAGGATGTCATTAGGGGATTTTCTTGATTTACAAAATGTTTTTTATGTATCAAAAATAATGAAGAATCTTCATTCTATCTAATCTATCACAAATAGCAAGTGTATAGTTGAGTTCAATGATCAACAATGAATTATTATATATTTCAACAATGAATTTCCTTGGTTCTTAGCTAAATGGGTTTGAAGTAGGCCTTTACAATCTTCTTGTCAATACTAGAAAGTGTGATACCCTAGTCCATGATAGTGGCAAGCTATGCAAGTGGTGGTTCAAGCACTTTGGTGACTTACACCAAGGAAATATTACACTTTTGAAGGATATGATGTATGTATTTCCAAACTTCAAGGTATAGAATATTGAAGAGTGTATAGGGTGTGCATTCAATGAGCATTCATATTTTTCTTTTCCTTCTAGTGAGGAAAAATAAAGAAATATTCTCAATTTAGTAAAATCATATGTTTTTGGGACTATGTCCTCATATTCGTTCATATAAGAGCTATATTATATTTGTTTTATTGATGAGTCCACTCACAAAACCTAGATTTATTTTATGAAGACTAAATATGAAGTATTTGTTAAGTCTAAAGAGTTCAAATCAGTGGTTGAAAATAATATGGGTAAGACATCAAAATGCTTCAGTTTTAGGGGAGAGGACATCTCCAAGGAATTTGATACATTTTTCAAGGAAAACAGGATTGAGAAGGTGCTAAGAATGGGGTTGTAGAGTAACAAATGCATCATTGAGATAGTTAAAATCATGATCCATGAAATGGATTTACCCATGCGCCTTTAAACCAAATATTGTAACACAATTGTCTATATCTTGAACCAATGTCCTCATAGGATCTTGAACGACAAGCACCAAATATATATTTTATGAGTGAGAATCCACCAATATTACATTTTTATGTCTTTTTGGTTGTCCAATTTATATTCATATTCATGATAAAAAAGGGAATAAACTTGAACCCTTGAATATAAAGGGGATATTTGTTGGATAGAGTAAGACATTGAAGACCTAATAGATCTAAATTCAAGTGAAAATAAAGATATTGGTGAGAACGAATAGGAAATTTGATGAGGATGAATGATCCTAAAAATCATAGAAACATCAAATAGTGATTAATGAATGGAAAAATCTTGTTGTTCCAAATTTTGTTCTAAAATTGAAAAAGAAATCAAAGTCAAATAAGAAGGATTATAGTCAAGGAATGAAGACCTCATTACTTTCTAATGTAGCTAAGAAGTCAAAATGGCTTAATCAAAGATTGTATGGTGTACAGGAGAAAATGGTAGTAGATAATTCGATGTCTTGAGTGATTCATCATCCTAAGAAATTTCCTACTTATGTTGCACTAACATCTTCCATTCTTTAGACACAACCCTCCCTTTTTTAGGGCTAGCTACTAAGAAGGTATGGTGGGATACCATAACTGAGTAGTATAACTCCTTTCTTGAGAATGAAATCTTCGAGATGATCCAAGGCCTAGTTGGAAGTAGTTATTGATTTTACATCACTTAACAAGATTAAGTATGTAACTAATAGGAGCATTAAAAGTACAATGCTAGGTTTGCTACCAAAATTTGTCAGAAATATGAAGTTGAATTTGAGGAGGCTTTCACTCCAATTGCAAGAGGTTTCAAGATACCTTGGTGATATATCCATATATAAAAAGTTTTAGGTGAAGTCAACCTTATATAGGGGAAGTACACATTGAAGTTCCTGAAGTGATTTATAAGTACATAATGGAGCAATGGTGGTTACTTATGTTACTTCTATTTATAAGTGGCCAACATTCTATCAAAGCTCCTATCAGAGAGGAAGTTTGAGATACTAACAGAGTATCTTGATTTGGTGGATAACTTTCTTCTTGAAAAGAGGGAGTGTTAATTTACCATGTTTTCCATTCACTATCAACAAGTTGAGTAGTTTAGTGCTTTAATTTATTTTGAGAGGATGTGCACCATTGAGAGTAATTATCATGCTTGGGTAATAGTTCTTAGGTAGTTCTCTTCAACTTGTCTTTGCATGGGTATAATGCATTAATTTTGATAATTACTAAAGCAAACAAAGTTCATTTTCTATGTGGAGTTACTTCTTCTATTGTAGGAGGGTGCCATATTTTGGAAAGATTTGCTTGCATGTGATTTACATTTATTGTCATTAGTTACACTAGTAAGTGGAATGCATTTATTGACTTGGGAGTTACTTAACGAAGGATGCACTATTTGGAAGAGATTTTGTTGCTTAAATAGGCACATCAATTATGGGGATTTATAGCAAAGATGGAGGACTTCACCCCTGAGATTATTCTTAACCTTATTCCTCCTATTTATCTTTTTAAATAAAAAATAAAAAGGGTGTTGTTGTTAGACATGTCATGAGAGATTTCAGTATGATCTTGTGAGGAGTTGTTTTGATAGTGTAGAAATTTCTTGTAATCCATTTTTCAGTCTTTATGTAAATATATGTGAGTGTTGCTACATATTTTTAACATGTTGTTCTGAATTTTTGGACTTCTCATTTCATAGATCTACAATCGATTTCTTTTTGGATTGATCTAAGCTTTCAAGATACAATGTTTACAATGTTACACTCATTAATATTCAATCCTTTGTCTCAAAATTTGAAAATACGAAGTTCTAATTGGTATTTTCCTAACTTATCAGTTTCAGTGGTAGGGTTAAATTCTATGAGTGTAGATATGTTATTATGAGTTGAAAATATTGACACATGTCTAGATAACCACTACATAGATCACTGATTTTTACTTCGATATATAATTTGATATATTTTTATATGCCATAATATATTACAAGATGAATTCTTTAAAAAAAACATACTAAATTTTATGTCCATTTTGTTTTATTTTTTGAGAAGGAAATTATGAATCTAACTCTATTATGCCATCTTGTGTAATTTATTACCTTCCTTGCATAAAAATACTTACATATAATAGACAAATATCACTAGGGTAATAATCCTGGCACCTACAATGTAAAATTGTCCAATAGTCAAATGATAAATGTCTCAAGACCGACTAGGAGTATTTTGAGGGAAGAAAACAAAGGCAAAAGACCCCAATTCCAATACCAATAAGCTATTTCTCCCTTGAGACCCTCTAGGACTAGGAAGAGGAAAAGCGTGCATAACATTATGCCATGCAAATGAAAAAACCAAAAAAGAATTTTGTTAACATATCAACGCTAAAGAAAAGAAATATTTAGTGCAAATTACGGTACCTTGTTAGTCTCAGACCAACAGATTACACCATAATAGTGATGAGTGTGACACAGTATTAACTCCCTTAACTTGCTCAAAACCTCTAGTGAATGTTGGTTCACTGCATTTGTTCTAGAGAATTGTTAGTCTCAATTAAATATTGCACACATCTCTAATCATTTTCATCCCTCAACTTGTCTAAAGAATGAGAATCTTTGATCTTAGCTTAATCCTCTTGACATTTCTTGTCATTCACACTACATGGTTTTTCTATTTCAAAATGACATGTGAAAGAATCATACAAAATAGGAACATTCATACTTAGAAAAGGCCATGTCCAACAAATGACCATGAAAGTAAGTCATCCAAACTAAGATAGTAAAATCAGGGCTAGTACAATGTAGGATTGTTAAAGAAACTCCTAAAAACGTGTTAAAAGCATAAATATAATAGGATCTAAAAAACTACAATCTATATGCTAATACCGAAGTACGTATATCTTCCTCACTTGTTTTCTACAAATTGGAACCAAAATCTCCAACTTGATGTTGTTCTTTGGACGATGTTGCTTCCACCATATTTTCTCCTTTTGGTGTTTCGTGTATAACATAAACACCTTCTATCTTATATGTTCCCTCTTTACAAACTTTTTTGTTCTCTAGTGCTAAAGTTTCATTTTCTAGTTTTTATGCATATTTCCCATCAACAAAATGAAAAAAAATTCCATCATTTCAACTTCATTATTATACATCCATGAATAAGAAGTTATTAATGACAAAAAGAATAAGTTCAATTTTTTATTTGTTGATGATAGATTCCCTACCTTTCATTTGTGTTATCTTTGTATCACTTAGAGGGTCCTAACAAAGAGAGAAATGCATTGCAACAAGATAAATGGCAGGTTCTTCTTTACATATTGATTTCAGTGTGCTTTGAGATGAACCTGTAGCTACATCAGGTCCAAACATGATAGTAAGAAACACCACCTAAAAAACAAACCAGTAGTTGAACAGCTCTTAATTATGTTAATTAAGAATGCAATAGAAAGGAAAAAGGAAAATTTATGTTAACTTCCACAAATCTCCAAATATTAGGGTTAGCAAAAAATGACTCTGTGTGAAGAGAATTCTTTCCATCTTACCAGTTCCATGATAGGGTTTTCTACTTCTACAAATGATAGTCACTCCTCTAATCTAGATAAGCCACCCTTGATCGTAGCCTTTATTGCCTTCATTGCATCATTCTCATCTTCTTTCAGAGAAAATTCACCTTTATCTACTACTTTAACTCACTATCATCATTCTTAGATACCCCAACAAGCTCCTCACTACTAGGGATTTTGGTAACCAGACTCTCTAAAGTGCTTTGAGAGGCAATATTAGTTGAATCTTTGCTTGGTAAAAAAGTTTCCAAGTTGCTCTAGATGATTGTATTGAGTGTCTTCTTCTCTTGTAAAAAATAATATTCTATTGGAAGCCTAATAAAATTTAAGATACACCAAGCCTTGAATTTTATAGTTACATGTTCGACAGTCTCATTCCAATTGTACCCATAAAGTTTCTAGAGCATAAAGTAGAAGTAATGTATCTTGGACTAACCAAATACCACCATTGGCACTTGCTCTCTTTGTCATAATTTTGATGAGGATAAAACTTTCTGAAACCATTCTTGTGCCAAAATTAGTTGTAGTATAACATTATAAACATAAATAAAAATCTTCCTGCCATATAAATATACACTGAATAAGAATTTTAATATAACAAGTAAACATATGTCAATTGTTTCAAAATGCAAGCATCCTTAAATAAAGGAAATATAATACAATAGGAAAAATAAAAATGTAATACACAATAAAGGATATCATACCAATGTTAACAACATTATATTTTGAAGTACAAAGAGAATAAAATCGTTTAGTAAGAAAACATGACTTCACCTACAAATGAAAGACTGTATGCAAGACTAATTGCTCCAATACAAAGTTTCCATAAAATGGATCAAAACACCAAAACATTTCACATAAAGGATAGATTGAAGATTTTGTGTGAAATGTGGAATAAAGAACTCAGCAA
The DNA here is from genome assembly GCA_000404065.3 of Pinus taeda. NCBI lineage: Eukaryota > Viridiplantae > Streptophyta > Pinopsida > Pinales > Pinaceae > Pinus > Pinus taeda. The sequence goes on from APFE031017481.1 coordinate 161,638, forward strand.
CTACATTAATTACCTTCATTTATAGAATTATTTTTCTCTTAGTATCCTTGGTAAACTTGAAATATCTATGACCTTTTGTATTCTATTTCACTAGCTTTTCATCATTCTATGTCCTTAATTATTTTGTGTATTCCTATTTTCATATTTTTCTTGGAAACTTATGTAAGGGTTTGTGCAATAAAACCTTACAGAAAAAATGGAGCTTATGTAAACAAGTGCAAGAGTAGTGTTGAAGACATTATACTATATCTTTTCGAGACACACACATATATAGTGTCTATGTGTGTGTCATATTTTCTATAGTGAGTCCTCAATCATTTTGTTTAGATCTTATAACAAGAAGCACTACAAGGATAAGGAGCACAATATTTTCTTGGCCCGTGCAATGCAAGTGGAGATCTTCTAAAGACTTTCAATATGAAAGGTGTGCTTGTTTAATGCAAGTTTTGTGTTTGTGATAAATACATGGTGAATTTACTTGTAGTTGTTGTGATCCAACTAAGATATTTGGGGGTGGACAATTTTGGTGTTGATTCTATATTGATGTGGAGCCTTCAATGTGGTTATATATTTTGGTGGGATTTCTTGCAAGACCTTAGTATTAGTAGTTGGGGTTTGTTGTTGATGTTCGACACCCTAGATAGGTTTTTGGAAGAAATTGGAGTGACCTTGCTTTGGACGAGCTAAAGGGACTTTTTTACCACCTTGAGATGAGTTGAATTACTGTAATTAATTTATGTAATATATGAAATTTTTTATTTCTATCCTAAAATTTAAGTTGAATATCTTAAAATCGAACTTTAGATTCTCATTGTTATGGGTAGTTTCATTATCACTTTAATGCATTGATTTGTTGGAACATCCAAGCTGAAATGTTATGTGTTCTTAGCATGCCTAGATGAAACTAAGAAACGTAATTAAGGTTGTTACAAGTCTATTGTTGTAAAAATCATTTTTACATCTGTCTGTTTGTTGAAATTTCACCCTAATAGTTGTGATATTCAACTCTATTTCATATACATTTATGGTATCCATCTTCTTGATTTTCCTAGTGAAACATTGGATAGAATTAAAGTGAAAAGTTTGATAGAATTAAATCACTTGTTGTTGTAATATATATTTCATATCACACTGATAGTACTATGAAAGAAACTTGGGAATTTAAATGTGGATGAGAAGGGAATGTTATTTCATATTGATGGCTTCCTTGAGATTTCATCACAAGAAACTCCATTCTTATTTCATGTCAAAGATGCATGATATTGCACCAAATATTGCAACTTTGATAGGTAAAATGTTAGGTGGTTGATTGAACTCACATAGTAATTAACTTTGATTAACCTCAAAACTTGTAGAGATGCAGTTCTTAAATAATTAGATACAATCTTAACTTGAAATCAATTTTTTTTTTGTAATTCTTACAGAGCACACACTTCATTAATCATGTATGACAACACCCAATACTAAATCTACCCATGCAAATGGTGTTAATAGGAAATATGAGTTTACATAGATTTTATGTAGATCGATGGTATTATTTGCATTAGTAGTAGAAACAAAACTAAGAATTTATATCACTAACCAATTATTGTGGAAAGTTCATGTAAATATCACAATGACAAGGGCATTGGAGTTAAGGTTTCTGACTACTTCCTTGGAAATGAGGCAATTAATTTGATGCAACCCTTGGCGCTGGGCGGAGACAAATTTGTTCTAAGGTGTATTAATCAGATAAGAAAAATTATCCTTTTTGGTTGTTTGATCTCATTGTTGACCTCATTTATCATAATCATCAAAGTCAAGTGATTATAATTGTGGAAAATTGAGCATTCACATTCATGGATTTCTCACTTTCCTTTTCCTTTCACCTTAGAGGATAAAAAAAGGTATTGAGGGAGTCATGGATGATTATAATTTTTTGTCAGGGTAATTCATTCACTAATGAGTATTAAATACACTCGCCAAATCCCATGTGTTGAGATTTCAACCTTTGTATAGGTGATGAATTATATAGTAATAAAAATGGAAAACTCAAAATATCTAGTGATACAAATTCAAAGAAAAAAACTTTCAGATTGCACCTCCAAAATTCAAAAATATTGAACTGCAAGAAGCAACCACTACAAAGGGTTAAACATTCAAGGAACCTATTTCAATTGCAAAACTAGTATGTTGACCAAAGGTTCCATTTAAAAAAGGATATAGTCTAATGGATTGGTTGAAGCTGACATACACATCTTGATTTAGTAGGTGTAAGGGTAGCTTAAATAAAAGGCTTACTACACAACATGAAATCCAAGAAGAAACTGGATTGAAACCTATCTAGGGAGATGTATTTAGGTTTCCAAGTAATGTAGTTTTACTCTATGGATGACACCTTTTACAATGATATTTTCCATCTTATTTTTCACCATCCAAATGTGGTGGACCAATGATAGTTTTGTTTCTATTGTGGGTATTCATCGGTTTGTTCATTGGTTACTCCTCTACACATCTATATAAGACGTTCAGGGAGAAAAAATGGAAAAGAAAACACACTAAAGACTACTTTCACTTTTCATGGCATTGTTTTTAACCTTCTATTTGTCCTCAATACATTGATTCTTTAGTTAAGTTCCAAATGGCATAACTTTTGCTTCACAATTATTATTGTTTTCAATATCTATGTCTTTGGTCTTTCAATGGTATTTATCTTGGCTAAAATAAACCTACAACCAAATATTTCCAATACCCATATTCATTCACATCAAAACAATATGTGGAAGTACTCAGTAGTTATGGTAGCATTGATGTAACAACCCTCATGAAAATTCCATGTAGTAAAAGTTAAAAACAATAACCACGGTTGATGGTACCCTTTTTCCAAGCTAAATGTTAGGTGCGACATTCTAGGACATATTCATTTGGTTGTTTATGACTAAGGAAATTGGAAAAGGTAAAAGCTAAGGCTTTGGAAATGAAAAATGGCATTTTCGGCATAATTATTTATGAAAATAATGGAAATTAGGAGAAAAGGGAGGTGAAATGTTAAAGGTTTCATGTGAGGGGAAAAATGAAGGAAAATAATGGAAAATGAAGAAAATAGAGGCCTCATTCATAAAAATGCTTCTGAGGATCAGTTGGTAACCTTTTACGAGTTAAGTTTTGGAGCTCTCCCATTATTCTCTCTCTCTCATACTCTTGGACACTTAGAGTTTCCTGGAGAATTTTTCGCATTGGAAAAAGAGCTGCAAAGAAGGCAAGAGGAATAAATGATCAAGCAACTACAACAGGCTTCATTGAATGTATCAACTTGCATGTGTATTTTCCTTGCTAGATTTGGCATGCATGCCATTGCATGTGGTTATTTTCTATCATGGCATGGGTTTTGCGAGGTGTAACCATATTTTCAACCTAGTATTTCCATCTCTGTTTAGCCATGGTGTTATGGAAGTCTCATTTTTTGGTTGAGTTGGATTTCTGGATGGATTTGAAGCTATGTTGGGTGGATCTATGAATGATAGAGCATATAGCCTAGGGGTCCTTGAACCAAACTATGGATTGCGGTAAAGCCACTCGCCTAGTGACCTGTAAGCTAGATTGTGGGCTACAGTAAAGCCAGGATTGTGTTTCCTTGGTGAGCTTAGGAATCATTGCTAGTGAATGGCACGATAAATGGTAAATCCAGGAGGTTTTTTCTCTCTATTAGGCCTAGTAATCTTGACTTTGGGATATGTAGTAAAGCCTAGAGAGTGTGTCTTAGCTTAGGGCCTACTGATCTAGGTTTGGATTACAGTAAAGCCTAAGAGACAAGGAGATAATAAAATACCTCAAATTGTAGGTGGATAAATCCGGTGGCATCCATGCTTGTTTGGCTTAGTGATCAAATGGATATAATGGTAAAGTATATTATGATGTGTTCATTGTGTTGGCCTAGTGATCCAAGATGGATTACGATAAAGCCTGGTTTCTATTGATGAGGGTGAAGTGGTTTAGCCTCAATATGCCCCGATTGGTTATTTCGGTTTGAGTCCCACATTCATGCTTGGAAAATGGCACGGGGGTGAATGGATGAAGAGATATTTGGCTTAACCATTTTATGGTCATGTGGAGCATGTTAGTCCCATCTTTGATTGGTTTATTGCATTCATTAACGAGAAATTCATTACCTTGATTTCCATGTGAAAATGTATTGATGTATATGTGGATTTTTATGGTTGATATGTTTATGGTAATTCTTTTCCTATTATGTTGGTTATATGTATATGTTATGACAATGGTTATGTATGGCTCTAAGCATGTTTTTACTTGTAAATAAATGGATAGTGTATCTATGGCCTAATAGATGATAATGCAGAAAATGACATGAGGGAATAATGGGTCATAGATATTCTCAGATAAATATGATATCCCTACACTTATTTCTATTGTTTACACCTATAGGTTGCATGTTGATGACATGTTTGATGAAATTCTTGTCATGGCTAATAGGCGTTTAGTTATGGTCTTGTTCAACTTATTGCTTTTGCATCATTGTTTCCCTGTATTTTTAATGATTTCAAGCTAGCACTCCATTCCTGGCAGTGGCCTAGGAACTACACTTGAAAAAGTGGCTTAAATCTTGAGTTCGTTTGCACAAAACTATAAATTATGGTCTCTGAACACTGGCAGGAATGTCTGTGAGAGAAAATTTTGGTTGTTCGTTGCTCCCTTGCCCATAGCATGAGAGTGAATATGGCCTAAGATATCCAAAACAATCATGGGACCTAGGGATAGGCTGTCTAAGTGGATAACATGTCTCCTAAGCATTTTGTTGTTGATGTTGGATTATTGTGTGTGATGTTTCCATCAACTCCACTTCCTTAGAGTCACATAGGAAGTCGAATTTGATTACATTAACATCTGGTCTCATGTTTACCCCAGTTGGCATGGTTACTTGGGTGGATGTGAGAGGAGGGTATTATAGAGTGGTATCAAATAGTTTTCCAACTCTTGGATAGATGGGCATTGTGTGTTGGTCATGCATGCATTTCAGTTGCATGTGTGTCTCTTACACCTACATTTCATGTTGTTGTTACATTTTCTTGATGATTGATTATAGTTGTAGTAATGTTTCCACGGAGAATTTGATATCGATTTCATATAATGTATTTTTCATGACTATTTGACTGGTTTCATATGGATTATATGTTTCTTGCATGTTGATTATATGTCTCCTACTTACATCCTTGTATGTCACGTTACATTGATCTTGTATATTTGATTACATGTACCAATATTGTAGGTTGATTACAAGAATTGATCACTTACGTTTGACTACATGCGTTTATGCATGTGTGTTGCTGATTAGGCATTGCTTATGCATGTTGTTGGATGCATGTGGCAATGTGTACAATGGAGTAATGGTTGTTGTCACGCATGAGTTCATAGCATGGATTGTCTGTATGGCCTTGCATTAATGACTAGAACCTAACGACAGTGATTTTTATACGTTGATACATTGATTTGCAAATGTATATATGTTGTTATGATTATGTTACACATGTATCCCACTAATTTGGTGACCTTGCAGACAAGGTATCCTCCCCGAGATATACTAAGTTAAATTTATTTATTGTGACTTGGTTTACTTGACATATTATGGATTGCGAGAAAGAGATCAAATGACTAGCAATATGGTTGACTAAAAAGACTATCCCTATGAAACCGAAGAGCAGTATGGTGTTGGAAATGCTTTCAATTGGGTAGTTACAGTAAGGAGCTTAAAGGAAGATATAAGGAGTTTGAAGGCAGATAATGACCAGATCATATAGGCAAAGAGAAGAAGGCAGAGGTCACTTCTATGCTTCTTTAGATTTTCTTAGAATTGCATCGAGAAGGGCCACTTTGGATTAGCCATCGACATGAGGATGGAACCACTTCAATTTCACTCCCTAGCCCATCACATTGTCTGTCACTGTCAACCAGTATGCATCACACTTCCTGAGTGTTGTAGGTGTAGTTCATCCCTATTTCTGTGAAGCCCAGGTGTGATGACTGACTGAATCTATTTCCATTCTTGAAATTTGGGGTTTTTGTCCTTGTTTTCAGTTCTGTTTAGTTGATTTGCTACTTATGAACAATGTCTCATTGCTAAAGCTTGCTTGTATCACATAGATCAGCCTCCATTGATTAGGATTAGTAAATGGTTTTATGTATTTTCCCATCATTTACAATCCTTTGTCGAAAAGTTGCTTAAATCGATCTGTCGTTTTGGTACAAAAAGTGTCATAACTGTCGTTTTGTGTCAAAAAGAGAAGTGTTGTTGATTCTTCCCTCCCTGAATAGTTGATTGAACTTTTTGTCATGTACTTGGGTTGATTGATAATATTTGAAGTGTCGAAAGCATTTTCCATTCAAAATTGGAAAGTGTCGTTTAGTCTTCCTTTCTATTTTGAAAAAGAAATTGTTGAAAATGTTTCTTTGAGTAAAATATTTCAGATCTTTGCATACTTAATTTCCTTTTTGGCATTTTTCACATTAAGGGGGATGAAAAACAAATACATGCATTTGCATTTGCATTTAGTTTGTGTGCAAAAAATTATTTGGGAAAAGTGCATTAGTGTGTGCTCTTTGCTCTTTGTTTGAAAGAATTGAATCCAATTTCCCTAGTAGCTATGATTTTCATTGCTCAAAATAAACAATGAATGTTTATCATTGTAGATTGCATTTTTAGGAATTTCAAATCGACATCACGCGGTGAACCATTGAAAGGAAAACTCTTAAAAAAAATCACTCTAAAATAAATTTCAATGAACCTAACAATGCTTTGGAGCTTAACACAACACATCTAGAGGTTTAGGCTAGAGATGTGTTACAACATTGTAAAAACTAGTAACTATCATTTTCATTGAAGGTTGGGTGATTCCTCCTCTTTGATATGACAAGTGCTAGCATGGACTTGTGCTCCCTGTACGGTTGCGTATATATTGGGAGACCACAATAGGCTTATATGCTTTATCCACAGGAAGCCATGTATGTCGCCCTATCGATCGCAATGCACTGAACACAGCATTCGGGAAGATTGACTGCCGTACATAAGTCCTTGGTAATTTCTCTTTAATTTATCACCAAGGTGTATATTGCAATTTTGTGATTGGTTTGGTAATCCCTCTATCTAGATTTCCAAAGTAGTCACTTTCATTCCTTTTCGATTCCTTAAAAGAAAAGGTCCATCTGAGCACTTGTCACTTCAGGCTCATTAATAATTGAAGGGGACTAGAGTCATCTTTAGCTTTTTCTAGACTCTTGAAAATTGAAAAAGAAAAGTTGTGTCAAAGCGTCATTAAAATTTATTTAATTTGGAATAACTTCCCTATTCCCTCGTTGATCTTAGGTTGAGATAATAGAGTCCACCAATCAAGGAATCCCTTTTGAGGGGAATCCTAGTCCATTTTCTTCTTGGGGAAATATTTGTGCTCCATATATGGCCACATTGTCCCTTCCCGGAATTACAATTGGCTTTCCAGTATGGCTATTCTAAACCTTTGTCATTCAAAATACCGTGATTCCTCTGCAATCGAACCAACATTCAATTGGTACTGAAGTTGACCCTTCACCTTGTTCTTTGTTTATTTCTCCCTCCACTTCTTCCTCTTCGCTTGGTGAAAATAGTGATGCTAGTAACCAGGTGGTTGAGAAGAAGAAGAAAGGGAAGGAGAAGAAGAAGAAAGGGAAGGAGAAGAAGAAGAAGAAGCTGATTCAGCAAGGGGGAAACCATGAATCATCTGGTGAAAATCCACACATTAAATCTCCTAAATTTCCTTGCATAATTAATAAAGGAGACCATTTTCATCAAGTTTTTCCTTGCCTTCCTTGGATCTTGAGAGAATGGTCTCCCCATTCACATCGTCAGATTCCATCAAACTTTGGTGATCATGTTGACAACACACCATCAACTAGTAAAAGTGAAATTCATGGATAGAAAGGAAAGGTCAAAGTTCCATGTAGGTTATGTGAAGGGGACCACACCCTTCCCCGTTGTCCTTTTTTGGATGAAGCCAAAAGAGTCTTACATAACCATCTTGCTTCACCGCAGTGACTTCCATCTGGATAAGGAAACTCTCCCCAAGTCATTTACTAGTTGAAAATATGACTGACATAAATCAATCGTTGGTCGAAACACCTATCACTAAAAGTGAATCTTCTGAGTCTATACCCGACAAAAATCAACAGGTTGAGGTGAAAGCTGACCCAATTCTACCTTCAGAAGATCACACCTTTCCTGAAGAGAGTAATAACGATACCATTCAAAAAAAAATTGTTACTTCAGAGTTTGATGAACTTGGGGGCAATCCACCCGTTCCTTCACAACAGGAAGAGAATTCCCCAGTTCCCGCTACTCAAGGTGTTATTTCTCCCATTTATTTGGTACCCCCTCCAAGAAATCTAGTCACTTCCTTCGATTGGAATCGACTAGCAAGATCCCACCTTCCTTCTTATGTACCATTCTGGATCATAGTACAAGTCTACAAAATTATTGTGTCTGGCACTATCATAGATGAGGGTGCATCCGTGAGTATCCTTTTCTCAACTATTTGGAAAGTGCTTGGTTTGCCATCGCTTATGTTTGTTACACAGAATTTGTCAGGCTTTAAGAAAGGAACCAGTCGACTGCTAGGTATCCTTCCTAAGTTATTGATAACTTTAGGAAGCAAAAACCATTCAATTGAAAGTGATGGTAGTCCAAGGACCATTAGATTACAATCTACTCCTTGGACGTGAATATGTTTACAACATGGAAGCTATTATTTCAACACTCTTTCAAGTGATGTGTTTCCTGCATGAAGGCAAAATTGTCACTGTTGACCAGCTTTCATTTTTCGGTTCAAGCATATCTCCAAGTCAATCATCATCCCTAAATGGTCCTTGTACATCAACAGTGTCTCTTTAACCTTCATTCCATCCACCTAATTACCACGAGTAGTTCGGTGAATGTAACAAAGCTTAGGGGGGCATGCACCCTTGTCCATTTGGCGGATGAACCTAACTGAAAAGATAGGTTTCCCTGTACGTTAGGTGATTGGTCTGAGACACCACTCACTTTTTTCTATGCTGCTGATGAAGCCAAGGAAATTCTTTGTCTACTCTATAGACGAAATCGTCCTACCATATGAATTTCCCTGTAAGTTAAGTGATTGGTCTGACACACCATTCACCTTTGTCTATTTGGCAGACAAATACAAGAAAGTGTTTTGTCTTCTCTACGGATGAAACAATCCTTCTTAACCACAACGATTTCCATATGGTTATTGGAGACTCTCCTTCTCATCATGCTGGGAGCATGCAACCCTTTTTCAATTTCAGTTTTGATTTTTTTTTTAAGATTTTTAGCTTTTTAACTTCTTAGGTTAGGTGATTGATCCAACACACCATTCACCTTCATCTACTTTGTGGACAAAGCAAAGGAAGTGTTTTGTCTATTCCACGAACGAAACCATCCTACCTAACCTCAGTAGTTCCTTAGCTTTCTAGTTTTTCTACCTTTTTATTTTTGTAGTTTCTAGCTTACATAAAAAGAAAAACTAAAAACTGAGCATATGTTATCGCATGGTTCATACTCATTAAAAAATAAACCTACCACCGAGCATATGTTATCGCATGGTTCAATCTCGTTAAAAAATAAACCTACAATCAAGCATAGTTCCCCATGGTTCAAGCTCATTAAAAAATGAACCCACCTTCGGCAAATAACCTTTGTGATTACCATGCTATCAGCCTTTTGAGCCTTGGTTGTGTTCGTACTATCACCTCCATCCTTTTGGCTGATCATATGCTTCCACTTGATTTTTTACCCCTTTTTGAGGAGCAGTTGCGATGAGTGTTTTTGTTAGCCAACCTCTTCACATCACCATGTTTTGAGAAGTTCCCAACTTACCCGGAACCAGTTGCTACCCTAGACACCACTCGTTCATAAAAAACGAGTCTCCTTTAAACTCTTTTTAAGCTCGTTAAATATGAAAATATTGTCGAGCTATTGGCATTTCTAGCTCATTAAATTGATTGGAAATGCCATCCCTCCTGTATATTTTAATCTTTTTGGACCTGAGGGATTATCCCATGAAAAATTTCAAGCGCTTGTCTTTTTCACTCGCTAAAGTGATAAAAAAGTCATCCCTTTTGTACTATTTTATCCTTTTCAGACTTAAGGGATTATGCTACGAAAAAGAGCTTCTAGAGTTCCCTTTTCAAACTCTCTAAACATGAAAAGGACCAAGTTGTCTTTATCATTAAACTCATTAAAACAATAGCGACAAACTTGTCCACCTAGACAACAACGAGTTTCACTGTTGCTAGACTCGCTAAAACATAGCGACAGGTTTGCTCGAAGGGAAAATTATAGAAGGAGAATACGTTATCCTCCTCAAGCTTGAAAAAAATAAAGAGGTACTGGTCAGCAATGACTGGGGAAAAGGAAAGAAAACTTGAAGAATTTTATGGTAGTAGGTCTCTCTTGAACATGAAACTTTCACTCCATCACCATGATTGAGTCAAGTTGGGTTATTCTGTTCACCGGTCATTTCACCATTGGTCTTCCACACCATCCATCTATTCAGGTTAACGCTACCAATCCATCTCAGTGTCGCCGATATGTTCAAGAGAAGTCATTTAGTTTAGAAACCACAATCAAATTAATGCCTCATCCACTACAATACCTTCAACCTCCATTTTTTGTGACCACCATTCCTAAACCTTGTGTCGTCAGATCGTTTTCACCTCCAGAAAATCATTTACTTCATTTCATGTCATAGATGTGGGATACATTAAGGCCCTCCTAGGATGGGTCACTTGTTGTCGACATCAGCTCATTATCCAAGAAGTTGACTTAGAAACACCCCTTCCAGTACTTTGAAGCTTGCATGCCTCAATGGCAAGTTTCTCACTTCTGGCAATAGGTTAACATCAGTGGCCTTCGACCGAAATATTTTGCATGGTTTTTGACATCAGATCATATATTCACACCACGTGAATTTTACTATAGTACCTTGAGAGTCATTATCATTATCGGTGATTCCTCTCACGTCTGTTAACAACTCACATTATTGACTGGTAATCAGGCGATGTCTTTCCATGTTCGACTTCAGAACATTTCTTCACATGGATTGAGTTGTACATCAGGCGAAGATTGAATGAATTTTGAAGACCCCAGATCTAGTTTCATCCATCTGGACTATGATATATTTAGGAATATAAAGATATAAAATGTACACAGAAGTTGCACAGATGGTCATCCGAGCCACGGATGATGACTCTACATATGAATAATCACCAGTCTGTAACTACAAACGACTATCTGTTGTATATACATGAAATGAATTTATAAAGTTGAGCATGGGAATGCCCACCTCAGCTAGATCATGAAAAATTATATTATGATGATGTATTGTATTGTATCTTATACAGGTCACCTTCCAATTTAAAAACCTCAGATCCTCATGATAAAGCATTTCACCCGACATCAAAGATTTACGACTTCATGCATTAAGGGGAAAATTTTATAGATATATTTGGCCACTTCAACCCCAATCTTATATGTCGATAAACTAGGGCTCTTCAACCCCTAAAAGTGTTGTTTCATACCCTAAAAGAACATGGTCAACTGATTACATCATTCCCCAAAAGTTTCACCTGAAAAACCATCCAGAACTTGCCTAAACTGGACCATACTTACTGCTCCACTATTAGGGTGCAATGCATACTGACTTCTACACTAGCCAGGTCTGATGCATACTGATGAGGCCTTCTGTAGGGTGTGATGAGCGAGGATGGACAAATGTATGAGAGAGTTTGCTAAGTGGATGCTCATGGAATCTTCTAGAAACTTCTCCTATGACACTTGCCTCTCTAAATTCGCCTAGAGATGAGAAAGAGATCCAAGAAATCTCCAAGTGGAACCAAATGCAACAAGTGGAATGACACTAATAAAAAACCCAGAGATGACTCACACCCTTGCACACATCTATAAATGGATCCCTCAGCTGAGAGATCTGGAGGCTGGAATTTTGTAATTTGTAAGGAAGTGCTGATAGTTTGTATCTAAGAAGGAGCATTGTATTGTTGGTGTGATATTGCTTTTCATGAAGTGAAGAAGGCTTTGATGCTAGGAGGATGATGCTGGTTCAGACAGCTGGGTTGTAATTATCCCTTTTATTCAATAAAGTTCTTTGAGTTTTCTTCCATACAATTGTGCAATTGTGAATGTCATTATTTGTAAATGCTATTGTATGTTCATTGTATTTCTAATTATGCAATGCTTATGATATAATAGATCAAGATTCTTTGACGGTTCTTTGTTGCTATGTCTCTACGGGTACTCTTTAAGCGGGATAAGTACGAAGAGGAGTTGCAAGCTCTTTCAAGGGGAGAGAGATCAAGCAAGGAGTGTAGCAGAAGATCCAGGTTGGTTCCTTTGCCTCTCTCTTATCTATCATACATAGAATAAATCATGAATTACTTTAAACTATTTGTTTCTAGGGTAGCTACCAAAATTAGAGGGTTATTCGATCGAAAAGACACTAGTTTTCCCAGAAACAATAACCGTTCAACTCATAAACAAAATACTAATACACAAATAGTATTACCCAATATATCTTGACTCTGCTCATGAGAGAAATAGTAATGGTTCAGCTTTCTATTAAGATCACTTCAAGTTACAATAGTGCAAACCAAAATATTTCTTGAAAAACTTCAGAACCTCTTCTTCATATCAATTAAGGGATTTAGATTTTCTAGTGAAAATACATATATATTAAAGTACCATAAAATACTGGAGTTGTTTGAGCAAACAACACTTGAAATAAATTAAAAATACAATAATATATTTCAGTTGTAACAACTTGACTATGGCTTTAATTAAGGTGGATAATGAGGTTGTATATGCATCCGTGCAGTTAATATTGCATCGCAGAGTGTTGGAAGCAGATGAGTGGTCATGTTCGAGAGAAACCTTAGCATTAGCCACTGACCATGAGGTTTAACTAACAAATTCCAATGGAATTCTAAGTCAACCTTTAATAGATTCTTGATGTTCTCATCATTCTTCTTGGATAACTCCTTCCATGTTTTAGTTAGCAATTTAGCATCGGGCAAATTTTACTTGGGGAAATCTGGAATCAGGTTGTCCTATAATAAATTGTCATTGATAGATTCAGTGAGATTGTTTGAAATATCCCTGGCACTGAAAATTTCCATTTCTGCGTGCTTGAGTCTTATTTCCCACTCTTAGAAGATAATATATTTCTATGATTCTTGAATTTTAGGGAGATAATATGATCTCCCTTCATTACTATCTTGCCAATCTATATAATAAAATTTTCTCCTCAACTTCCCTATATTATGTCCCCATATCGAACAATGGATTCACTAATGCATCACTTGATTGACATAAGTCATGGATAGTGGCCAATGTCTGACATAAGATAACTTGTTGTTGAGCAAGGAGAGTGTTTAGTTCTCTTGGTTGCTTCTTAAATTCAACTATATCTGGATTCATTTTTAATTGTTAAATCTTTGCTTGAAGCTCCTAGATTTGAGTATCTCAACTTTTAAGATCAGATTCATGTTGAATCTTTAAGTCATTGAAATTATTTTCAAGCTCTGCAAGCTATGCTTGCCATTATTGAGAGATAATTTGTTTTTCATTCTCTAAACCCCGTTTTAGATGCATAATTATTTCATCTTTCTCCCTTAGGAGTTGTTGTACTTAAGAGGATTTATCAATAGTAGCACTGGCATATGCTCCTAAAAAATGTGAGGGCCTCCCAAGATCCTCAATAGGAGCAGATTGAGAATATTCCAAATTACCTAAAAATAAGCATTACCAGGGACTAAGGTATGGGTTTCTTCAATTTTCCTTATTTTTCTCTACCTATTTTGGACTATAAAACACATCAAGAGGAGGAATTTCCTCAATTTTAAAAATGACTTGAGAGTTTGGGAATACTGGGATTACTTCTATATCATCTGTGTCCAGATATTTATCAAAAGCCTCAATAGTAAGTGACGCCTTCCCTATAACTTCATGGGTCTGTGTAATCTTCATCATGAATGGAATGCTCAGATTTTTGGGATCTATTTATTTTGTGAACTTTTCCCTTATTGCATTCATATTTTTGTCTGTTAGAGTTTCTTCTGCCTGAGAAGAAGAGGAAGTACCTATCTCTTTTATCTGAGATACATTAGGGACCTGTGCTATACTAGCCAAGAGTTTATCCTGTTCTGTATTTTGTTGATGGAGCTTTAAAAAATCCATAGGCAAGTGAGCTATCCTTTTATTCGTGTATTGAGTAAACTAAATCAATTCCTTAGGAATTAACTATGATGTTGCTTGTTCTTCAACCTTTGCATAAATAGAAATTGATTCAAATAAATTATCAAACTTGTCTGGCTCATTCATTGATTGCCTAAGTTTCGCCCGTGTAGTGACATTCTTGGTAGTATCATTAGGATCATATTGTGTATTGGGAATGGTTGGGAAATTTAAACATTTAATTTCTTCAATATTGAGAGTAGCATGTCTAAAATTATCAAGAGCAAAGACACCACATTGAATAGGAAAGGTAGGCCACATTTTCTTTTTAGCATTTTTCATAACCTTTGAAAGGCCATTCCCTATAGTTTGGTAGGCTATCTCTTGGGCTAAGATTTTATCAGGAACATAAAGGGGAAACACATGAGGGTTGGAAAGACTACTGAAGATCTGGATATAAGTGAAGGATTCTTCTCCAAACCATCTTCCAATTGATAGAAAATCATTGTTGGCTTCAGGTGAAATCCCAGGGGATTTCTTATCAAAGACACTCTAGTGGATGGGCATCATAACTCCATGGAAAAATTTATATAAATGAGCTTGAAATTCAGATTCCCACAGTATGTCATTATAGTTATGGATAGGCATAGGGCCCTCCATGGTCCATTTCCAGCCCATAGGTGTAAAATCGAAGGTGAAACAATTGGAATCCGTTATATAGGTGCTCATATAGAAAGGGGGTCCAACAATGTTCTCAAAAAAATTACATTTTCTCCTATAATTCATAATTTGAGTGGCTAAATTTTCAAACAATAGGTTTCCCCAATCCATAATCTATACATCAGAGGCAGCATCAATGAGAGGTGCCCATTGATCGAAAAAATTATGAGTGTTAGGGTAACCATAGGTCATACAAATCATAGCCGCTATTTGACAATATGGAACAACAAGGGATGAAATAGCATATATACCCTTATCTTCTCGCTTGTGTTTGTATCTCTTCTCTAGTTTCTGATGGACTCTGATTGATGTTGATTTTCATTCATGAACTTTTATACTGAATGATTGTCATATTCCTACTAAGGCTGTGGTAGATGATAGATCCTGCTCAAATCACTGCTGGTAAATGACCCAATGACTGCCTCCTTCTTAGTGATGAAATTCCTATTTGCAATATTCATATGGTCGATCACCCATTTAACCATATATGTATAGGGAATTATACTTGGCTAGGCTACAATCCTATGAAGGAATGAGTTGGCAACATCACTAATCCAGATTTAAAAAGGAACGCAACAAATTATAGAGATGACCATAAACACGAAGATGCAGTAGAAATAATATGTCATTTCAGTAATGTAAAATATTGAGATATGCTTACAAAAAGAAAATGGAAATAAAAGACTAGGGCGATGGTAGCTTATCTTTGAGAAGAGATGTGGTGGCTACATGCCTATGAATTATGTTACAATGAGGCTCGAAGGCCTATTTATTGTTGAGAAACAATGGAAAACCCTAAACATCCAAAAACCTAACCCTAGAAGATGAAACGCCAAACTGTGGGCCCCATTTGGGTAAATTGGTACATCAACTTCCTGGGGTTGTAACTTTTGCATATGATCTCCGTTTGACACGTACAATATCTTGTTAGAAAGATCTATCCAAGAACTACAACTTTGGGAAGAGAAAAATTTGTCCATGGACCCATGTTGCTCCCAGATTTCCCAAAAATGTCGTTTAGGGCCTCAAAATGTCTCTGGAAGTTTAGGACCCGAAAAACTGCTAAAAATAGTAAACTGTGCTACAATTAAGGAAACTGAAAATCTGAAAGAAACCATGGTGGGGGTCCAAGTGGACTTGACGAGTGGCCACCAATATCCACCTAGATCATTCCTCCCCCCTTAGGAAGCAATGGTCCCCATTGCATTGAGTTCCTCGATGAGATGAGGAAACTTCTGCTGAACTTGGTCCCTAGTGAGCCACTTGCCTTGGTGAAGGAGTTGGCCTGCTTTGACAACTCGATACAGTTGGATGTCCTGCTGGTGAGTGTGCTTGCTCTATGTGTCCATGATCTGATCAGTTGTAGCTTGTTCCATGGAATCTGAATTTAGCTCTGTGGGTGTGAGCTATTCTGCAATGTCAGATGTGTCTAGTAATGGTGGAAAGTATGGCCGAAGGCGGTCCACATTTAACACTGGGTGCAGACCAAGGAATGGGGGAATGTTGAGCTCAAATGCATTGTCTCCCACAACCTTGGTAATGGTGTAAGGACCATATTGGAGTGGTCTGAATTTTCAATAGGCTCCGGTAAGGTGTTCCTTTTGCAAATGCAACCAGACTTTGTCACCCACCTAAAACTTGTGTGGCACCCGATGTTGATCATTTCGCTGCTTGTACTTGGCATTTGATTTCTCCAGAATATCATGGACTTGCTGGCGAATATGTTGGATGTGCTCAATGAATTTTTTTACCTTATCTATTTCAGACTAGACATGAGCTGAACCTGCATGAATAGCTGCAAATGGCATGGCCACATCAAAAGGACATAGTGGCTAGAATCCCAAGCCCGCCTGAAAAATGCTGTGGCCAGTCGAGCTATGGAGAGCTTGGTTGTAGCTGTGCTGAACATAGGGTAGGCTCTTGTCCCATGTGCGTGGATGCTTTCAGTTGTACATGGGCAGAATTTGTATAATCATCATGTTGACAACCTCTGTCTGGCCATCAGTTTGACAATGGAAGGCTGTGGACTTAGTGAGTTTGGTGTCCAACATCGACAAGAGACTAGACCAAAATTACTGAGGAACCTATTGTCCCGATCCGAGATGATAGATTGTGGCATCCCAAAGTGTACCCACACTCATTCAAAGAAGAGTTTAGTAGTGGCTTCTGCCGTGATATTCTTCTTGTAGGCTGCCAAAATGGACATCTTCGAGAACCTGTCGACGACTGCAAAAACACAGTCATTTCCATGCTTAATGGAAGGAATGCCTGACATGTAATCCATGGAGATGGATTCCCAAGGTCGACTAGGGGTAGGCAGTGGGGTATAGAGGCCTTTCTTCTTGATTTTTGGTTTGGCAATGGTGCAGGCAGTGCATGATCTGATGTACTTCCAGACATCCTATCAAATATTCGGCCAATAGAAATAATTTTGCAGTATTGCCACCATTTTCTCGACCCCGAAATGCCCAACAGCTCGATTGTAGTGTGCTTCCCAAATCATCTTGGCACGCTCGGTTGAAGGAACACAAAGGTGACCCAGGTTGCATAACTGGGCATCTTGGAGGTGAAAATTTGGAACATGCCAACCCTCTAAGCGTGTCTAGTATGTGTGGTCAAATTCTAGGTCGCTTTTGTAGAGAAGTGGCCAATCAACAGTCTCATGCCCACAAGAGTTGACCACGGTGATTAATGACATGATCAATGGCTGACTGAGGCAATCTGCAACATTATTGGTGCTACCCTTCTTATACTTGATATTCAAATGGAACTATTGTAGGTATGTGGACCACTTCTGATGGCGATCATTTTGCGATTTCCCTTGGGTCTGTATGAACTAGAGGGGTCGGTGGTCTATGTGGCTGACCATTTCCTTCCCCAAAATGTAATGTTTCCATTGTCGGCAGGCCTGCACAATGGAATAAATTTCTTTGTCATAAGTGGGATACTTCCAGACTGTGTCAGAAAGTGTCTCACTTTGATATGCCACTGGATGCCTGTGTTGAGTAAGGACTGCCCCAACAGCATAATCAGAGGCATCTGTCTCGACCTCAAATGGTTGTTGCAAGTCTAGCAATGCGAGCACTGGTGCCGAGCAGAAGTGATATTTCAACAATGTGAATGCCTTCTGTTGATATTCAGACCAAAAGAATTTTGCTTTCACTCCTCCTTTGGTGACTTGACTCGAGGGCCAAGTGATATGAGAAAATCCCAACACAAACCTGCAGTAGAAGTTGACAAGACCTAGAAAGTTGCGGAGCTCCATTAGAGTGGTTGGAGAGGGTCAATCCCGAATGACTTGGATCTTGGCTGGATCCACATGCACCCCTTGTTCATCAATAATGTATCCCAGATACTAAACCTGGGTCATGCCAAAAGTGAATTTCTCCAAATTGGGACATAAATTGTGTTGCTGCAGTGTTTGGAGAACCTGTCGGTGGTGGAGGTGCTCTTCCCAACTCTGGCTGAAGAATAGGATGTCATCTAAGTATACCACTACAAATGAGTTGGTGAATGGCCGCAAGATGTCATCCATTAGCCTCATTAAGGTTGCAGGGGCATTTGTCAATCCGAAAGGCATAACCAACCATTCAAAAAGGCCCTCCTTGGCTTTGAAGGCAATCTTCCACACATCGGAGGGTTCAATTGGTACTTGGTGATATCCTGACTTCAAATCGATCTTGCTGAAATATTCCCCCCCCTCAGTTGGTCCAGGAGGTCATCAATCTGTGGGATTTGGTACCTGTTACAAACAATGATCTTGTTTACACCCAATAGTCAATACAGAGTCTCCAAGTCCCATCCTTCTTTTGTACCAACACGATCGGGCTCCCACAGGGCGATGAACTTGGATGGATGTGACCTTTCTGTAGCAGCTCCTAAATCTGCCTCTTGATTTTATCGTTCTCCAAAATGGAGTGTTGATAAGTTGTTCCATTGGGCAACGACACACCTGGGGTCAGATCAATGGAATGCTTGACCTGACAGTGGAGAGGAACCCCTACAGGGGAGGTGGAGATGTCCTCGTATTCCTCCACAACCTTGTCCATATGTAGTTTTCGTGTGGAGGGGCCCTATCCAGAGGTCGTGGCCACCGTCTTCTTCTTTTCTTGAGGGTGTATCATCAGGAAAACAAATTTCCCAGCTTTGGAAATGAGCTTACTGCATTGTTTTGCACTAACCAAAGAGATGGTGGTAGACGGTGCTACTTCCGGTATCCTGTACAACTTATTTTCCAAAGTAATAATAACAGCACAGGGCCTTGATTCATGCATAGCATGTCGCTTCCACAAGTATGGTTGTCCTAATAATACATCAAAAACTTCAAGGGGAGAAATGTCACACAATACCTCATCCGTGAAGGGCTTGATGTTGTATGGAAGGCGACACTGCTAGCTCACGCGAAGATCCCGTCCTTGGTGAAGCCACTCGATTGTGCACGGTTGTGGATGTGCTATGGTCGGTAAGCCCAGCCGCTTCACGACCTCTGATGAAATGAGGTTCTTTTGGCTTCCATTGTCGACAATGAACTGGAATGGGGATCCCTTTACCCACTTCTGGGGGTGGAAGAGACGCTCCTCCTCCTCTAGATCTTCGGATTCCTCTTTCTGGATCTTCGTGGTGGCAATGGTGGCATTGGTCTCCACATAGATAATTTGCTTCCCTTTTTCATTCCTCTTGTCAAGTTCTGACTCAGAGTCAGAACATGCATCTGATTTTGAAACCTTTAGCTCAGCCAACAGTGACTGCTTGGCTTGACACTCACTTGTGTTGTGAGTAGAGCTCTTATGGAACTCACACCATTTTCCTATATCCTTTTTCGGCTTCACGACATTGTTCTTTGCTTGCAGCTTTCGCGGGTTGTCTTGGGCCACCCCACCTTGGTTTTGTCCTTTGTTTTGTGGTTTGGGGGCACCTTTCCCTTGCCTCGAATTCATAGATCCAAAGTCTCGCTTCTTTTGTTTAAACTTTTTCTTGACCTTGACAGCATTCCGGTATGCCTTGCCGAGCGAGGAGATGTTCAGGAATTCTATTTCTTCCTAGATGTACTTGTGCATGTAGCCGCGGTATTTGAGTATCAAATGCTGCTCCAAATCCTTGATACCTAGCTTTCTGCGAAGGGTATGGAAAATATTGGTAAACTCTGGCACGTCTCGGTCCCTTCCCTGCCATAGCATGGTCCACTTTATGTATTGATCCTCATAGCTTCCGACAATGTAGTACTGCTCCTTGATGACATCTCGAAATGAATTCCAGGTGGGTGTGGCTAAAAATAGTGAGCCAATATTCTCATATTTCTACTCGTAGTAGGTTTCCCACCAGTCCTTGACGTGGGGGGCTGCTTTGAGAAGAGCGAAAATAATCTTTTCCTGACTGGAAAAATCATGAACAAAAAAATAACCCTCTAGTAGATTTAACCATTTATCGACAACATCTACATCTATCTGACCCTTAAATATGGGGATTTCAAAATTAACTTGTACCTTAAATGGTGTGGTGTTTCCAGAGTAGCTATGGGAAGCCGATGTGTCGCCCCTGGGTAGCCGCTGAAGGATCTGGGAAAAGTTGTCCATCATTGCATTCCTTTGTCGCTCGAAGGCTTCTTCGAGAAATATTTTGATAGGATCTCCTACCCCCTCATCTTTCTTTTCATCAACCATGGGAGGCTGTCGGGTTTTGCGAGGCTGGTCTTGCAAAGGTTTGACCAGTTCAAGCCCTAACTCCTTATATCCCGACCTCGTTGGGGACATGCAAAGAAAAACAGAGAAAAAAAGACTGCTCTGATACCACTGATCCAGATTTAAACAGGAACACAACAAATTATAGATATAACCATAAACACAAAGATGCAGCAGAAATAATACTTCATTTCATTAATGTAAAATACTAAGATATGCTTACAAACAGAAAATGGAAATAAACGGCTAGGGCGATGGTAGCTTATCTCTGAGAAGCGATGTGGTGGCTACATGCCTTTGAATTATGTTACAATGAGGCTCGAAGGCCTATTTATTGTTGAGAAATAATGGAAAACCCTAAACATCCAAAAACCTCACCCTAGAAGATGAAACACCAAACTGTGGGCCCGTTTGGGTAAATTGGTACATCAAATTCTCCGGGTCGTAACTTTGGCATATGATCTCCATTTGACGCGTACAATATCTTGTTAGAAAGATGTATCTAAGAACTACAACTTTGGGAATAGAAACATGGGTCTGTGGTTTGATGTTGCTCCGAGATTTCCCAAAAAACGTCATTTAGGGCCTCAAAACGACTCCGGAAGTTCAGGACCTGAAAAAATGCTAAAAATAGTAAATTGTGCTACAATTAAGGAAATTAAAAATCTGAAAGAAACCATGGTGGGGGTCCAAGTGAACTTGGCAGGTGGCCACCAATATCCGCCTGGATCAATCACTATAATAGTTTTAGAAACTGGGGTGGAATCTTTGGCGCTGTTTGCTTTCATTGTCACCTTAGGTTCTTCATCTTCAAAAATTTTATAAATGGCTTCGCAAGAGGAGCTTCCAACATCAGGAGTACATGTTTTATATGATAATAATACAGGCATTTCGGTAGCTTCAAGTGGAGGAGTGACCACTTGTTTTTGAACAATGAGTTTCTTCCTGGGTTTAGTTTTCGTAGACATTTCTGCTGAGATTTTCTTATCGGGATTGGCCAGTAAAGGGAAAAAATGAGAATAATTGAAAAATCTCTTAATTGAAGAATTCCTTACAATGAATAACCAATTTCATATCAATTCATTTATTTATCAGCAAAATCTAGTGATATCAAGCCGCAATAATCAAATCGTTTAGAACTTCGAAATCATAAATTCATTACATTTGGCCATTAAATGATAATACGTGGGTTCACATGGGTTTTGTACATGTCAACATATCAAAATATTATATCGGAGAAATATTATGGTTGTATCTTTCAAACATGCAATATTCTTACCTTCCGATAAGATTTTATTATTAAAATGTAACGACTAAAAAAATATAAGCGGAAAAGGATATTAGAGGTCTTGTATTGGAGATTTTATATTGAAGGTTGAAAAGAGTGACATTCGATAGGAAGTTCCGATATGGATAGGAGGGGTTTATCGAAGAATTAGAGAATTGTAAATATTAGATATCAATAATACGAGGATATCGGAGAATCGAAGATGTCATATATCAGAGGATGGGCGAAAAGAGATACCAGAGGGTCAGGGTATCAAAGTATTTTGAGTGATGCTTATATAAAATTTTTTGATAATGCTACATGGAAATCCTGTGGAACCAGTCCTTTTATTATTATATTCACAAAAATACAATTTATTACTTTAGGCTTCAAATATTTCTAAACTTTAATCGGTGAGGGATTTATTCGTAACTTATCATATGGGACATGTTACGACATTTAAAATATTCTGATAAAGTTATTCTAATAATGAATTTAAACAAAGCCTATGGATAACTTATTTATGAATATGTATTAGTAGCCTAAACTCCGATATGAAAGCTTCGATAAGGAATTCTCTCATTTAGTCATGTTTCTTGGTGACAAAAACTAAAATTTCCTTATTTTATTAAAAGTAAGTGATTTTATCTAAATTCAAAAGGGTCCCCATTATTTATTAGTTCTCCTGTTAAACTCAATCGGGGGTTTATGATTAGTACAAAAAGACCTTTCTTGATAGCCTCCACTTCTAGGCACAAATACTTTTTCATTTTTATTGACGACTTCTCATGTAAGTTCTCGATCTTCTTCATGCGGAAGAAGGATACGACATTCTCCAATTTCACGGAATTCAAGGCACTAGTTGCGAGATAAATGGGAAAGAAGGTGAAGGCTCTCATGAGTGATAATGGAGGTGAGTATGTATTGAATGAGTTTACATTTTTATGCAAAATAAGGAATTCAATGAGAGTTGAAAACACCCCACAACCCACAACAATATGGGATGGCTAAGAGGAAGATTTGTAACATTAAGGGAGAAACGAGGGCAATGTTGCATGAACAAAGCCTACCTTTGAACTAGTGGGGTGAAGCATGAAACACAATGGTCTATTTGTAGAACAAGAGTCCTTATCATATTCTTGGCATGATTGCACCAAAGGAGGCTTTCTTGGGAAGGAAGTCAAATGTGTTTCACTTTAGGATTTTTGGAGCCTCTGTTTACTCCCATGTCTCCAAAGAATCAAGGAAGAAGCTAGAGACGAAAATAGAATTGGGGGTGTTTATGGGTTACACAAAAAATCCCCACAACTACTGCATGTACTTGCCATCCCTCAAAATTACAGTTGTGCAAAAAGATGTAAAATTTAATGAAGACAAAGCCATGTGGTGGTCTCTTTAGAAGGAGCTTCAAATCCCACTAGAGGAGGAGATTTTAGCTCCATAGGAGGAACCTCAAGAAGTTGTGGATTAGCCAAAAATTGAGGAGCAGAAAGTGGATACAACTACTCAAGCAAAACCATCCAGAGAAGGCAGGAAAAGGACTAGGGAAGATGAGAGACTTGTGCAAGATGCAATGGAGAATGTGGGTTCTCCTTCAAATCAGTGCAGATAGATAAGGTCATCAGATTAGTACATTGGGTACATGGATCTAATGACTCAACTTGTAGAGAATGAGCCATCCTCTTTCGAGGAAGCAGTAGAGAAACCTATATGGGTTGATGTAATGGTGGAGGAGTCCAAATCCATTGTAAATAACAATCTAGGTTCAAGATGGATCCTCAAGGTGAAGCATGAAATAGACAAAAGCATAGAAACGTATAAGGCTAGATTTGTGGACAAGGGGTACTCTCAGGTTAAGGGGATTGACTATGAAAAGACATTTTCTCCTGTAGCAAGGCACTCATCCATTAGATCAATTCTTTCTCTCACTGCATTGGAATATCCACCAGATGGATTTGAAAACAACATTCCTCAATGGAGTTATTGAGGACGAGGTATATATAAAGCAAACAAAAGGTGTGGAAACTTTGATTGAGAGTATCGTATGTGCAGAATCAAGCAAGTAATGTATGGTCTCAAGCAAACACCCCAAGCTTGATACACTAGGATTTATATCTATCTCAACCATTTGGGCTTCACAAAAAGTGAAGTGCATGCAAACCTCTATCATATTTTGGTAGAAGGTAAACTGTTGATTTTTATCTTATATTGTTATGACTTGATTTTGAATGCTGATGAGAAGTTGATTAGATCTCGCAATGAGGACCTTGCAAGAGAGTTTTAAATGGAGGACATGGGTCTCATGTACTACTCCCTTAGATTAGAAGTATGGAAATGTGATGAGGAACTATTTCTCTCTCAGGGAAAGTATGTCAATGAGATACTTCAGAAGTTCCTCATGGACAAATGCAAACCCATGGAGACTCCTTTAATGACCAATTAGAGGAAAGAGAATGCCAATTCAAGTGAGGAAGTTGATGCTACTATTTACCAACAATTGATGGGTTCACTCATGTATCTTGTGAACAAACGACCAAATATGTGTTATGCATTCAACTAGCTGAGTCAAGCTATGGTTAGGCCAACCAAATTATTTTGGAGGACATCTAAGCATGTTCTACAGTACCATAGAGGCACTACCTAGTTTGGACTATGGTACAGATAGACAGAGGGAGCGAAGTTGTGTGGCCTCACAAATGTATATTTGGCGGGGAGTCCATCAGATCAAAATAGTACATCTGGTGGAATTTTCGGTGTTGGGTCCACAACGGTTTCTTCGTATAGCAAGAAGCAAAGGTCTGGGGCAATCATCTCAGCAGAAGCATAGTACATGGCTGCCAATCAAGAAACATGTGAGGTGATATGGATGAGTAGATACTTGTTGGATTAGAGCTGCATCAAGGTCTCTGAAAATATTTTTGTTCACAATAGATCCAAGCATATAGATATATGGTATCACCATTTATAGGATTGTGTGTAGAGGTAGATAACGTTGTTGTAGTACATTCTAACAAAGGAAAACGATGCTGAAGTTTTTATGAATGCCTTGTCAAGAGGGAAGTTCAAGTTCCATAGGTGTAGGATAGGGGTGGTTGATAATCCCTTTCTTGCTGAGAGGATGTCTTGAAAATGTAGCAAGAAAATATTAGTTTTACTTTGCATTGGTCAAATTAGATAAAGTTATATGTTCTATTTAAAAAAAAAAACCTTGGAGATAGATAATTGAAGTGACATGGCACTTTTCACTCAGATAACTCAGTTAATTCGAGTTGGGGAAGATTGATTTCAGTTCAATATGATTGATTGTTAATTTGTAGCAATCTATTTCAGTTAAATTGAGTTATGGTTAGTTAAATTAGTTCTAACTGTTAGAAGAACTAGTGGAGGTCAAGTTGTGGAAGTGGAACTTTAACCACACTCAGTGATCAACCAATTAACTAATCAATCAACCTAAAATAACTAATGCATGCATAGAATTTGAGTTACCAAGTTGAGATGGAGATTGCAAGGAAATGCAATATCAGTTGTAGACTATTCCAATGTGTACAGGTGGTGCATGTAGTCAGAGGAAGGACCTAGAGGAATTATACAATCCAACAAAGGGAATTTCCTAAATAATAGGGGCTAATTTCCTTAAGGAAAAATTAAAGGAAACAGGAGTTGGAGGACTTCAACATTAGCTAAGTGTTGGCTAGATTCAGCCAGTCAGGCACAAGGATAGACAATACACTTGCAGGTTGTGCCCAGGCTTGAGCAAGCATATGTATTCATCTCTATTATCTGATTAATGCAATACAGATAGTAAGGGGTTTTGATTATTTTCTTTCCCCTAGATAAATATCTATGCGTGTGTGAATTTTCCTTTTTCATCCCTATGATTTGTGTTATAGATGGTGAATTAACTTTTGTAGACCAATAGAGTGGATTCAAGTCTCATGATTTAGTAAATTTCATGAGAAATTTCGAATATATACATTAATTTCCACTTTTTTTCAAATAATTCTCAAGTTAATGGAAGCATCCCTCTTGTGGGCAAAAATAATTTGCCCAAATAAGGTCACTGCTAATTTAAATACAGTAGAAATAATGTGACTAGCAAAGTAGAACTTTACCACAATAATCTAAGGCATGATGTCTAATCCATGTCGTTTTATTCTCAACATCATTTTAGTCTCTAATGCACAAACTTGGTCAAGTATATACACAACATGTGCTCAAATAAGAAGATGAAAATATTATCTTCAAATAGTCATGAAAATCCTTTAACACAAAACAATTATAATAGTAATATTATCTTCAATTTTGGATGTTGTTTAAATAGATATGATACCAAGTATTTTCAATTTTATTGTTAAAAGAAAAAAATAATTGAAGTAAGAGTTCAAAATACAATCAAACAATAAAGCGAGGATATTATGGAGTGTGCATCGCAATTATAAAAAGTTTGTTTCCTTGTCTACTAGTATCTAGCATTCCTAAAATTGCTTGCCCAAAATAACAAGGAGGTGAAAGAATCACAAAATTAAAAAACATAGGAGTCCTTCCTAGAAACATTTCCAAAGTTGATGGATTGGGTGCATGAAGGATCTCCAATAGAAAATTAATCATATCCAAGACATCCTCTACATTTTCATCCCATTTTTTGTAATCTTCCCCCGCTAGAGTCCAATAACATTCAAATGAAATATTTTATATTTTTGTGGAAAAAATTGGATATTTTTCATGCATGCTAATTGAATGGTACAAGTAATCATAAATATTTATAGAAAATAGTTCAAAGATTTCTTGATTTTCTAAAAAAAATTGGAGATTTGTTCTACAGGCTAACTGCATGGTACATGAATTGTATATACAAATGTATCCATAAATATGGTGGATATTATTCATAAATATTTGCATAATATTTTTCAAGCAAGAAACAAGTGCGCCTTTGCTGTCTTAGTTGTGTGAACACTTGACATATTTGTTGGAGATTCGGTTTTGTTATTTATTTTTGCTTTGAAGGCCCTTCATCTAGTGAGCCTATAGGAAGAGTACCTCTACCACCATAACTAGTATACGAAGATGGTTCCTGACTTCTTCCAGTATTGCATGTTGTTAGGGATGAAAAACAATGAAGGTCACACCCACAAAAAATAAATTTACAAACTTTGGTTGTTAACCCAACCCTTGTTGGTGTGAAAGGGATTTTGATTGCTTGGAGAATTTGGAGGGCCTAGAAGGTTTCCTATAAGATTTAAATGGAAATGACAAGGCTTTGAAGTTGGTTTATTTCGAATGACCAGTATTTATGGTGGCCCCATCCTAATTTATGAAATAAAATTCAAGAAGACATGGTTCTTGGTCCTTTATTTTATCAAAAGAGGAATTAATAATATCATAGACATTTTTGATGCTAGACATGGGAATTAGTCTCTTTCCCTAAGTATAAAAAAAGTTCAAGGAAGTCAATCTTCATATACATGTTATCAAGCAGATCAAGGTGATCATCCCCAACTTACTCTTCATGAAATTAGGCTTGCAATCCTCTAAGATGTAGTGGATGGAGTTGAATTAGAACAAGGACAAGGCATTTACAAAACACATGCAAGTGAATAACACTCACTAGGTTATGCTAACGAATAAAATGGGATAATTGTTTTCTCCTAGAGGTTATCCACTTGGGTGTGTGATACTCACTAACACCAATTTCCTAATAGATTTCTCTTAGGAAGTATAAAATTTCTTGATCCTACTATCAAAAAAGCTTGTTTCAACTTTCAACATTCTTCCCAAATTATTCAAGGAACAAACTGAGAAGAAAAGCATCAAGATTGAAGATATTTGTGAACTCCAAAACTGAAGAGATAATAAAAAAGTTAACTCAATAAACAACAAAAGTGTACTCACTAATATATATATTTGTTGCTTGGTTAGTTTAGTGGTAACATGGAAATGATAAATGACCCTTTCTAAGGCCATGAATGTTGCACACACATGACATAATTCTGCTCACCAATGAAAATGATGCCTACAATGTTATTCTCTCCACTTGAAACTGTGCTCTTGTTGGAAATTCATCAAATCTTGTTCTTAATGCTCCAAAATATGAGTAAAGTACTTTTTGTTGCTGGAGGAAGCTTTGGTTATTGATGAAAATGTGAGGAATGAGTAAAATGAAGTGGTTTCTTATAGGAAAAGAGAGGTTGTGAGGGTTTCTAGAGAGTTCTATTTCCTTTTTCAAATGAAATGTAAGAATTAAGTAAGCCAGTTTAAAAACTAATTGTATGTTATTGCATCTTCATTAATCATAGATTAATTGTTTTTGGGATGTGTATGGTTCCTACACCCCCTCATGGGTGTTTGGGTGGTCCTGAACAATTAAAAAAATTGGCTGAAATGTTGTACAAAGTTCAAACATGCTAAAATGGACTCGGTTGTACCATATGGAATTTTCAAATCATGAAACATCATCCAAAACCGTTTCTTGGGAATTTCATATGATTTCGGCATTTCAGTATGTTTTGGGACTGAAACAAGCCCCATATATGCCTTTCCTGCAACTTAGGTGCACGGGAGATCTCGTTTACAAACAAGGAAACCTCAAACATGAATGAGAAGAAACCCTTTGATAGGTTTCAGTGGTATTAATTTCCTGGCCATGCACTTAGTATTTATCATGTGCCATTGCTTGAGCCTAGTTTATGGGGGGATTGGACCAACAAAATAAGAAATCAACATGGTTTCTAATATCAAACATGCTTGCCCAACAATAAATCATTTTAACAGTATCATTTTTTGTAGCTTACTTCGTAATATACTTTTGGCACAAATTTTTGACTTTATTCCTTGGTCGTGCCATCTTTCTTGACTAGTTCTAGTGCAAGTGCCATAGGGTTACCAACTTACGGGAATAATGCCGAGGCTAAAATGTTCGTTCTCCAACTTATGGGATTAGAAATATCAAGGGAATCATAATATGGAATTCCTTTGAAGATTTGACATTAAAGTATATGTTACATCAGAAGGGATTTTTGTGCCCCAAATAAAAAAATGTCAGGGTTTGAGAAATTTACAGTAAATAAAAATGCTAAATTTGTGTATAATGCATAGTGTTCAGCACTCGCTTTTGGAAATGGATTTGTAATTTAGCCTATTGTCCATTGTATATGAGTCTTAGACAATCTATTATGGTGATGATAATGGTCACCTATAGGAATTCATGGGCATTAAACGACTAACTTTCTCATTCATCTTAGCACCATTGGAAGCTTTGTGAGGCATTCTAATATATTTAATAGAGCTTGTCGACAATATTTTTTTTTTAACGAGATCAGTTACTTATATATTATAAAAACTTCATGGAACAAGTCCTTTTACATATGATAGATGAAGTAGAGAGGGAAGCATCCAAAATGGGTACGCAGATCCTTGATCCTTGTTGATGAGCTTGCAGAGAACAGTTTGAAAAAGATAACGGCTATATTGCCGTACAAACGGGCCTACTAAAAAACAAAATTTACAAGACATAGATCATGATCCTACTGCTAGTTAACAGAGTCATTAGGCTGAGGTTCCTTTCTTGCACTGGCCCTTGTCGAGGCCTCTGCTTGCATGCTTTGAGTTATTGTTTTGATGTGTGCAATTGCTTCCTCCATATGGTTGCATTTTCCTTGAGACCTTCTATCTCTGCTTTCTGTTTCTCCAATTTTTTTCTTTTTGATTTACTGTCAACTTGGAATTCCTCATTGAGTTCGTTGAAGTGCTTTACGAATCTTGCTATCATGAAGCAGTGGGATTTGCACAAGGTGCAGCTACTGTTGTCGATAACTCGCTCCAAGGGGTTCGCAGCTGGATCACGATCTTCCTGGTTCTCTACCATTTTAGGATCTCGCTTGGATATTACTTTGTAGAATTGCTGCAGAACGAAGAAACAAGGGGAGCAAAGGACAGTGGTGAGAAGGGAAAACAAAGGGAGAGAGAACTGGCCGAGGGCATTGTTCTGGGAAGGGGAGGAAACAACAGTGAGGGAGAAGAGAAGAGAGGAAGGGGTCTGCAGGGCGAGTGCTACCGGAGGGCAGGAGAACACTGAGGAAAGAGAACACTGAATCAGACAGACAGTGCATCGGTTAGCAACGAGAAAAAAACAAGACTTCAAGAAAGCATATTCTACCACTGTGAAGTGTGGGCGGCCTCCTGTCCCAACATGTCGAAGAGCAACCTCTGATACTGCGCTGCTCCAGTGGTAGTCTGTAGGAAGACGCTCCATAGCTCGTTTAGACTCAGGGATGTGCGAAGAGAGGGAGTCTCTACTGCTTATAAAGAAGTGAGAGGGGCTGATCAGGCGGATCTGGTGAGAGATGTGCAGGGATTTAGCTGATCTTAAGATCAGGTCGTGGATTTTTTTGCAGACAGTAGATATATTGATGCGATCTTCTCCTAACTTGCATCCTTCAAGATATTGAGGGGATCGATGTCACGGGAGGTGAGGGCTGCCGGCGATTTGATACGCTTAGGGAAAGGGGCAGGAAGAGGGGTATGATTACTAAGGTGACCGAGGTTCAAATATTTTGGAGTATGATGGAACAGGCTATGGGATTGGCTTATCATATGTGTTCTCCTTTTCTCTAACTTGTCTAGTAGGCCTATTGGTTGCCCTGTTGGCGCAGTAGTCAGCTTCTGAGTTGTTTTCCCTCATGACGTGCTTGAAGGTGGTGCCCCTCGAATGGTTGATGTTGTCCATGATCCTTAGTTTGAGATTGCTGAGGGCCATTTTTTTGAACTCTCCCCCTGTGGCCATAGCTGCAATTACAATAGCTGAATCTCCTAGGATGATTGGGCTTTGGATTCTCATTTGCTTTAGAATGGTTGAGCCTAATAGGAGGTTGTAAGCCTCGGCCTTGTTATTTGACATTTGACCGAGGCCCCATTCGTATGTTACCAAAACTTTTCCATGCTGATCCCTTATGATTCCCCCTGCCCCAGCTTTCCTCGGGTTATTTTTAGAGGTTCCATCGAACTGAAGGGTGGATCACTTTTGATCAAGAATCCATTGGTTTACTTCCTCCTTGGTGCCTCTGAGCTTCCAATTATTCCTTCTCTTGTCTGCTTTGAAGTGGGGTTGATTGTTTTTGTCAAAACTGAGGGAGAATTTGTTGAACCAGTCGATCTCCGTTTTGTGCCAACTAGTTTGATTGGGTTGGGACATAGAATTGGCGCTTATTGCCTCAGCGATAAGGGCCGTAGTTTTTGCCAAGGTGCGGACTATATTAGGCTTCTGGTTTTTAAAAATACAGTTATTTCAGGCGAGCCAAATTTGCCAGCTAAGCGTTGAGGGGATGCATTTCCACAGACGAATAATAGAGGTCTTATTTTTCTTAGGGTAAGGATATCATTTCTCCCATTTTTTTGTAAAGAGGAGAGCTGGTTGAAGGTCTCTCCTATACTCAGGGGACTGATAAGTTGCTTCCAGCAACTTTTGGCAAAAGGGCATTCAAAGAAGAGGTGATGGGTGCTTTCCTCCTCAGCTCGACAAAGGCAGCAGATTGAGGGGCCAATAATGCCTCTTTTTTTTAGGTTCTCGGCAGTGAGAATCTTACCTTTGAGAAGGATCCAGTTGAAGAACTTAACCTTTGGCAAGCACTCAGATTTCCAAACTGCTGTATAGAGGTTCCATTTGTTTGTAGTTGTGGTGCCCTGTAGGAGTTTATATCCCTCTCTGACTGTGAATTTTCCTCCACTAGGGTCCCAAACATACCTGTCATCTGCCATTTTGTTTGTGGGAGCAGATCCTGAGAGGGAGATCTTAAGTTCGATCCAGAGATCCCTGAGGTCATTTTGGGGGAGAGAGGCCCTTCCAATCGTGCCAGCTATTATGATCCCATAGGGAGATGTCGTATAGAGAGTTCAAGTTTTTTGCTTCCATCCATATTTGGAGGGGTCTAAGATTCTGGATTAGGTTTCTTGGCTTTGGCCCCATGATTCCATCAAACCAAATATTTATCTCCTTTCCATTGCCAGGCACTTTTGAAATATGATTTCTAAATTGAGGGAGGACTTTTTTGATGAGCTTCCAAACAGGAGTGCACGGTCTTTCAACAATTGTTTCAGAGAGGGCATTAGAATTCGGACCGTTGAGATACTTCCTTTTGATAACCTCCACCCACCAGGAGCTTTTTCCTATAAGCATTCTACAGATTAGCTTGAATCCCATAGCTTTGTTCGAGAGGCTTGGGATTTTGATATCTAGGCCTCCTTTTTCAAATGGAAGAATAACTTGATCCCATCTAACGAGGCTGAATTTTTTTGAATCTTGCCTCCCTCCCTGCCATAGGAAGCTTCGCATAATTATTTCCATATGTTTGTGGGTGCTGGCAGGAGCTAAGGTTACAGCATACTGGTAGATGGGGAGGGCGGAAAGAATAGCCTTGATGAGGGTGGTTCTGCCTGCCAAATTTAGCCAAGACATCCCCCAGCTTTGAAGCTTTCCTCTCATTTTTTCTATATGCTTTACCCAAATTTCTGACTTGACTGTTTATTTTGCTAAGGGCAGACCCAAGTAAGAGAAGTAGTTCCAATTTCTTTGCACTGGTATGTCCAATATCGAGGATATTCTTTTCATGTTTTGCAATGGTACATTCCAGGTGTATATATTGCATTTTTTGTTGTTTAGCTTTCGTCTTGATGCTGTTAGAAAAGTGTCCAGGATTTTCTTGAATCTTTTTGCCCTCAAGCTTGAGGCTCCCTCGATTAGAAGGGTGTCATCCACAAATAGTGAATGATTGATTTCTTTGATCCCTCTTTATATATTGATTTCTGTAATATCCTTTTGCTTGCGAAGTTTTTCCAGATGGATGCTCAAAGTTTTCGCCATTATGATGTATAAGAAAGGAGAGAGAGGGCATCCTTGCCTCAAACCCCTAGAGCTTCTGAAGTAACTACTTGGTTTGCTATTGATCAGAGGGGCGATCCAGGGATGAGAGATGCACTCCATCATGATGCTAATGAATTTGTTGGAGATCCCAAATTTTTTAGAACTTCTGTCAAGAAATGATGGTTAACCCTGTCAAAGGCATTTGCCATATCTAATTTGATGATCATGCCTCTTTCCTTCCTGTTGATTCAACTGTGGATTTCTTCTTGTATCAAAATGACATTATTCGTGATTTGTCTATGAGGAAAAAATCCAACTTGATTCTCTGAGATGAGGTAAGGGAGGAGATTTTTAAGTTTTTTAGCTAGGATTTTAGTGACTATATTGTAGGAGACATTGCACAAAGAAATAGGCTGGAAACGATCAAAGGTGAACGGGTTTAGGTCCTTGGGGATGAGGGCAAGGTGTGAGGATTTTGTGTTTTCCTCCATCTTGTGTTTTTGGAAAACATTTTTCACCATCCTTACATAATCTTTTCTAATTGTGTCCCAATGGTTTCTATAGAAGGCCACAGTGAAACCGTCTGGTCCTGGAGCCTTGTCCTACTGCATGCTGAAGGCTGCCAATCTGATTTCCTCCTCTGAGACATCCTGGTCCAATTCTCTGTTTTGCAAATCAGTGGTTTTACTCTCAATTGGCCTAAGGAAATCCGTGTTATCCGGAGACTGAGGGTCTACTGATAAAAGGGATTGAAAATGTCTGAGGGCTGCCTCTTTGATTCCTTCTTGATCACTGATCTCTTTCCCCTCTGCCAAAATTTTATCTATTTGATTTCCAGCACGTCTGAGCTTTAAATTGTTGTGGAAGAATGAGGTTTTTTTGTCTCCAGCCCTTAGCCAGAGACACCTTGATTTCTGCCATTGTTCTTCTTCCTCCGCTCTATTTTGTCTATATAGTTTCCTGTACATTTCGTTTTCTTGAGTTTTGTCTTCCTTGGTGTATTGGGTGTTATCCTTTTCCTGGTTCCATAGTTCTAACTGTTTATGGAGATCAATTGGTTTTTTGTTTTCCATTTCTGCGTTATCTCTTTCCCACTGCTTAATGGCTATTCTAAGAGACTTTAGTTTGGTTTCCCATATGTAGTGGGGTGAACCAACGACTTCCTTTACCCACTGGTCTTGAACAAGTTTTTGAAAGTCTTCTTTGGAGTCCCAGGACTTATTATATTTGAAGGGGAGAGGCCCCACATTTCTTCCCTTGTCTAGAGTCAAAACTAGGGGCTTATGATCTGAGGCAGAGGCTTGTATAATTTTGCTTTTGATTGAGGAAAAGCCTGCTACTATTCTTTCATGTACAAGAATTTTGTCTAACCTCTCTTTAATGTTGTGGATGCCAATTCGTTTGTTGCTCCACGTAAATTTCCCATTTTGAGGAGGGATATCAATTAGATTATGGACCTGAATTAGTGTTTCCAGAGAGTCTCTTGAGGGGTCCGCAAAGAAGTTCCCTCCTAGTCTTTCATCAGCATTCCTTATTAGATTCAGATCTCCTCCCAAGAAAATATTCCTATCTTGAGCTAATTGAAGATCTGAAGTTATTGAATCCCAGCATATTGCTTTATCCTTGTAGTGATTCGGGGCGTAGATGTTGTAGATAGTGTAGATAGTGTATTCCTATTTTGAGACTTTGTTTAAGGTCTATTCTTACCCACCAATTGCAAGAGTTTTGATTGGTAAGGTCCCATTTATTTTTGTTCCATATAGTTCCTATACCTCCTGATGCACCTGTTGTGCTTATTGTTGTACCTGTGTAGCTTTTATTTCTTTTGATGTGGTTTTGGAAGTATTGGTCAGATATTTTGGTCTCCTAGATGAGGAGAAGATCTGGCAGCTCCTGTTTGATTAGATTCCAGACTGCATTTACTTTTGGGGAGGATCCCATCCCCCTGCAATTCCAAGAGACCAAAATCATTATTTACCAGCTTTTGAGTGAGTCCCGCTCTTCTCCTTTTCCTTTTCCCCACTTCCTTTTTGCTTGTCTAGGTATGTGTCCATTGGTTGCTGAGTTCCAGTGGCCATTTCTTTCGCTGTTGTTTCATCCCTAATTTCTTTGTTTGACTTCGTGCCTGCTTTTCTCGGAGGGTTAGAAGTGAGGGTAGTTTCTTTCATTTTGTTTCTAGTGAGGATTCGATCAATGGTTGGAGGGGGGGAGGACGGGGGTTGGGAGAGGGAGGTGATGACTGCAAGAGCAGTGTCTCGGGGAGATGGGGGGGGGGATATGGGATCTTCGGCTGACAGAGATTCAAAAGGGTTGGAGGATGAGGGGAAGGGGGGAGCTGAACTGGAAGGATGAGGAGGTGCAGAAGGATTTTCCGGGAGGGGCTTGGAGCTTGGGCCGAGAGAGGGGTTATATTTTTTCTTTTTAACTTGTTCCCATGAGCCTTCAGAGTTTTCGACATTTCCATCAAATTCATGTGTTTTTAACTTGCTACATCTATTTGCAAAATGCCCATACTCGTGACATACCTTGTACTTGAAGGGTAGCTGCTTGTAATCTACCTGTTGGATGTGTGTCCATTGGTCTACCTTGATCTTGATGGCTTCCGACAGGCCTTTCCCTAGGTCTACTTCGACGCATATCCTCGCACAAGCATGCATATTCTCCTTTGGCTCAGATCTATCAATGTATTTACCGACTGCATTCCCAATGGCCTTTATTGATTCATCTCCCCAGCAATGGAGCGGCAGATGAGGAAGACGGACCCAAACCGGGACTGCATTTGGGATGTCCATTTCTGGATCAAAATCAGGGGACCATCTATTCAGATAGAGGCCTCTTGAATCCATAAAATAGGGGCCATTTCTAAAGATAAGATTCCTGTCCTCTTTTGATTCGAACAAAAAGGTGTAAAAGGCCCTTCCACAGAATCTGATTGCTATTTTTCCTTGTATAATCGCATTCCAGTTGCGTTCCACCCATTTTTGAACTGATCTGGGCGAGGGCCAGAGTCCAGTGAACTGGCCTACAAGACCTCTTTCAGTTAAAGAAATTGCTGCCTTCCTAGGGAGGGAAGGGGGAAGGGAAACTTCAGGTATTTCATCGAGTTTCTTGATGAACTTAGTCGCGGATGGACGGATTCTTGATGCTGCGTTCTCTGGGATAAGGGATGCGAACAGTTTCTCATAGTCTTCCGGATCTGGGGGCGGGGGATCAATCCCAACCATTGAAGAGCCAGGGCGCAGACTGTCCAGGAGGGAGCGGAGGCTGCAGGGAAGAGGCCCGGAGCAGGCACTGAGCAGGAGGCCCAGAGAGAAGCAGGAGGCGCGAGGAAGCCCAGGAGGGGCGCTGAGAGAGCAGACCTAGCAGCGGAGCTGCCAGGCGGGAGCCTGAGAGGCGCGGGATCAGTTGCGGGATGCCAGAACCCTAAGTCATCAATGCGATCACTCTTTCCTTAGTAATCAATGATGATTCCATTGCGACCGTGTATTAAAAGAATAGTTATTAAATAAAATCTCTCGGTAAAAATCATATGAGAGAATTTTTTGATCAACGCCTTTCAAACCAATAAGTATAGTTCATCATATAATTTTTTTAATAATATTTAATTATTTTTTTTATAAAAGAATCAACAATATTAAATTTAAAAAAAATAAAATAAAATAATTTAGTTAAAATTTTTAAAATAATTATATTAATTTTTATAATAAGATTTTAAAAATTTTAATTTAGTTAAATAGTAGAGATTTAATTTTTAATTAAATATTCTTATAATATCTTAAATAAAAAATTAAAATTAATTTATAAAATAGTTATAAATTTTTGTTTTTCTTTTTAAATAAAAAATTATAAAAATATTGTATACAACAAATGTCTTGAAATAAATTATAAATGTTTTGAAAAAACGTGGTATTGATAAATCATGATATTGGCCACCCAACTATTAACATATTAAGAAATTTCTAAATAAAATAAAATTAATTTCAAATAAAATAAAATTGTAATTTTTATTTATTTAAAATATATTTGAATAGATTTAATGTTTTGAAAATCTTGTAAGCATCAAATTGGATCACTCACCCTTACAATTACTAAAAAAATAAATAAAAACAAAAAACAAAGAAACCTGATCTTTATAGCTATTAAAAAACACGGGCTTGGAGTATGTCCTAAAACTGCTTGGTTAAGAGTTGGCTTTCCTTGGACATAAAGAAACAAGTTAACGATGCAAGACCTAGAAGCATCCTGCACAAGTGAGAACTTACCCCCCTACAAAGTAGCAACAAGTATACTAAATGACTTGGTTTTCTTTGAATAACAGTGATGAGTCAGTCTGCATTCATAGATAGCATTCATAAATAACAAACAGAAATAATTGTCCTCAGAATTAATTTGACAATTAAATTATAATAAATTTTCCCGCTTTAAAAAAATAACTATTAAGAAACAACTCAACGTAAAACCACACGAAGAAACTATGGTCCATAATCTATGGTCCATAATGGTGGTAAATAAAAGTTAAGAAAAAGCCCATCATGGCACGCCGATAAAGTTTTGGGACCCACACAAATCCCGTCAATGTCCGGCCGTCGAACCTTACAGCTAAAGCTGCAGAAAACCCCATAGTAGCACACAAATCCCGTGAATGTCCTGCGGCCGAACGTGTAGTTGCCTTTTTTATTGTAGTAGTCTATAACGCGACTTTTTGAAAGTCTTTCCGACAGATTTTTCTGGTCAAAATCCGGCAGCAATTCATTGGAATCCCAAGTTTGATAGCTATTTTCTGCATAATCAATGGCTCCCAAGGGTTTTTCAGGGCGCTGAATCCAAATATGCAGTTAAAAAACCATTTTAACTGCTAAAAATCAAGATTTAACTTCATTTCTTCCGCCGGATTCCGTCACCGGAATCTCCAAAAAATCGCATTATAGACAACTCCATTCTGATTTAATCGAGAATATCTACGGCTTAGCGGAGTTTTGGACAGATCTGCCTGAACAGGCTGCGGATCGTGTCTAACTTTTGCCTGGGGATATATATACTCATGCCAAAGTGGAGCTCTTGGGGTACAATTCGGATCTAAGAACTGCTCCCTGCATTACCAGGTTTCTGATTTTTTCAACGCTTCCGTTCTATAGCCGCCACCAGAAGAAAGCTTTCGTCCTTGG